>JAJMKQ010000269.1:32171-51787 GCA_030569395.1 Petasospora rhodanensis
AAAAAAAAAAAAAAAAAAAAAAAAAAAAAAAAAAAAAAAAAAAAAAAAAAAAAAAAAAAAAAAAAAAAAAAAAAAAAAAAAAAAAAAAAAAAAAAAAACATGAAAAAAACAAAAGAAAATAATTAATGAAAAAACGTCTGAATGCGGTAATTTTGAGAAATCCGATGTAAGCCCGAAAAAATGGAGATTAAATCCGAATAAGACCGAAAAAATAGAAAAAAGTCAATCCGGCAAATGCTAATTCCGATGACATTCCGAGGTCTCCGTACCACGACGACGACGTATCTAGCCTCAATTCGGCAATCTTAAAAAATTACCAGCTGAAAGGGAAAAACTGGAAAAATCTGAATGCGGTTGAATTCGCTAATATATGACAAACAATCATCGAGATTAAATAGTTGAAAATTCTGAAAAATGGAAAAGTCTCTGCAATCCGGCACAATTATGTTAATTCCGATGTCATTCCGACGTCTCCGTTTACCGCCGGAGAAGAACGTCGTCAGAGAAAAAAAAAACCACAAAACCGAAAAAACGTCTGAATGCGGTAATGACGGTGTACCCAGGAAAAGCCTCAATTCGGCAATCTTGAAAAATTACCAGCTGAAAGGGAAAAATTGGGAATGCAGTTAAATCCGCTAATATTGACAAACAATCAATATCGAAATTAACTTATATTGTCGGAAATTCTGAGAAAATGGAAAAGTCTCTGCAATCCGGTACAATGTAAATTCCGATGTCATTCCGACGTCTCCGTGTACCGGAGAAGAACGTCATCAGAAAAAAAAAAAACACAAAATTACCGAAAAAACGTCTGAATTATGCGGTAATGACGGTGTACCCAGGAAAAGCCTCAATTCGGCAATCTTGAAAAATTACCAGCTGAAAGGGAAAATTGGGAATGCAGTTAAATCCGCTAATGTTGACAAACAATCAATATCGAAATTAACTTATATTGTCGGAAATTCTGAGAAAATGGAAAAGTCTCTGCAATCCGGTACAATGTAAATTCCGATGTCATTCCGACGTCTCCGTGTACCGGAGAAAAACGTCATCAGAAAAAAAAAAAAACCACAAAACCGAAAAAACGTCTGAATGCGGTAATCTTGAATCTTGAGACGGTAATTCCGATGACATGTTCCGACCTCATTCGTGTTCTTTCCCTTACCCTTCACAGAATACTTTGCGAACTTGATAACATACGCTCTTACTCTAATTCACTGCTGAGTCATTCTCATGACCAGCTCTCATTAGGGTTAATGGTGAATCTCTTCGAAGATATTGGGTTCAACAATTATTGGAGTTTCCGCCGGCCCCGGCGCTGTATCGCTTCCCTAGGTTTCGTAGTTGTAGGAGAAGGACACTTCAGTATTGGTTGGGATGTTTGTGTAAGATAGGATGTGTATGTGGAAGTTGAGGGTAGAGAATACCTGTGCAGGCAAACCCTCCATACTCCAAGTAAGCAGTAGAAGTAAAGGAGAGAGAGTAACAGGACCAGAGTATTATATAGTAGTAGCGGGATGAGGCAACAGGAAACAGGAAACAGGGATGAAACACAGTAGCATAGCCGAGGTTCGGGAAAGAGGAAGCCAAACCCACGTGACCATCACGTGTCATTGTGTGTGATATCGGAGATGTCATACAGCGCTGACCTCCGTAAAAAAAAAAAAAAAAGACAGCAGAGATCCTCCACAGCCAGCGCCGCCTCGGGTTGAGAACCCTACCACGATGGTAAGCGGCGCTGTGAGCTTGCCAGCTGCCCAGCTCGAGATTGCCAGAAAGATCCACTCCACGGTAATCTCTGGCATCATATTGCTCTACGCTATTGACACGCACACACACACACACACACACACAACCACCAAAATCGCAGCCCAAGTCCATCTAGAACTGTCCTGTCCCAAAGGGCCAATGCATCGCTGTGCTATCAGATCTGAGGGTCCCAGTGGGGTTTCAAACCATCCGGTACCTCCTTACACGCGTTGAATTCGAGATCTCCCACCAACGCTTAAGCCAGTCTTCGTTCCAGTCTGGCTTCCAGGCATACTCGTCCCTCAAGGAGTTAACCATCGGAGATGACGTCGAGGGCACTGTTGAGAACTTGAACGAGTTGCTCAGGACTACCGACCTTTGACGGCGACACCCTCACATTGGTTGGCTGATCTGCTGATCTGTAAGAAGTTGAAGGTCAGTTCTTAGCGAAGGACACTCCATGACCAGATTCCCTGTTGCCTTCACCTACGAGCGCTACAGATACAAGCCTCTGTTGATTTCATTGGATGCTAAGTCTGAGGCTGCTCACTGGAAGGAGCAGCGTGGTGCTTCCACACTCATTGTCGACACCACGAGTTGTTTTCTTGAGTTTGAGAGCGATCCAACAGAGCTCTAACATGTGAGCTTGCCGAGAACTTGGTTGAGAACGGTGACATCCGAGGCTGTTCAGGCCTGCTCAGGTGAGCTTGAAAGTGTCTATACCATTGATTACTGACGAGGATGGCATTGCTCAGCCTGTCAAAGTTCTCAGAGATGAGAGCCAGACACATTTCCAGGCTGACTGAGAAGGTTACTGCCACTGGGAACCCTGTGCCATACAGGAACATATTCGTCTACATGTTCGTTGGGAAGAGCTAATCCTCCATACACAAGACTTCCTCCTCGGGAGGTATCATCGACATGGTGGACGCCTATGAGGTCGTTGCGCTGACTTGAGCCAGATACTCATCACTCTCCTGTCTTCAACGTGTTGCCAGAGGATGTTGGTGCTGCCTTCGGTAGCTTCTTTTGAGGTTTGACAAGGAAGCTGGAACCTTTGCATTGCTGAGATAATACTCATACCCACAGACACACAGAGTGGGACCCCATTCCTGTTTGGGACCACGCTCAACAACTTGACCGGTTACGTCGTCAAGTCCGAGTTGTACATGGAGGTGACGAAGTCTCAATGTGAGTACTTGATTTTCAGTTTGTTGGTATAGCTCCAGGTTCTATGCACTTGAGACAAATCTCCACATCATACCCAACTAAGAAGCATCTGCAGTCAAGGCGGTGGGTCCAAGGCTCTTCACCAAGTCACCCTTCCCCAGTGGAAGGTTGAAAATGTCCCAGAGGAACTCTTCCACAGTTGATGCTAAATAACCCTGCTTCTTGAAGGGAGTCATGTGCCGATGCCTTTGATGTGGTTGGTTTCAGGTTGTTGGCTCCAGAGAGGCTGTTCCGTGCTGTGTGCTGCCTACAACTGCATCGTCTTCGAGATCGGTTTCTATGGGTCCACATGAGGAAGACCACTTTTTCAACAAGTTCGATATTGAGTTCGCCGGAAAGCTTGGTGAGACCGGACTCGCACTTGGACTACCACATCTATTAGATTACTACCAGACAGGTTAATTTCCAGTGCATGGCACGTCGATGGGATATGAAAGTAGCCTTATATTAGCAACCCACTAAGGAGCCAGCTTCTGCTGGAAATTTCAAGCTAAATAAATGAACGATATTTGCGATGTCAGCCTCAGTGGTCTCTACTTCATCCTTCTTCGATGGTTCCCGGGTCAGCCTCTCGTGGAGTCAGCAGCAGTCGTAGAGTTACCCGAAGACTTCGGGGGCTCGACTCTCTTGCGCCCCTTCATCTTAAGGATTCTCTGTGCAAGTGGAAGCTCAGCAAACCACTGCTTCTTTTGGCCTGATGAAGCGGTGCTCTCACTTGTTGAATCATCCCCAACGCTGTCTAATGTTCTCTCCAGATGTGTGGTCGTTTTCTCGAGTCCCTTATCTTGCTCTCTCTCTTTCAGCTCAATAGCGTCCAGTGAGACCCTCTTGCTGCCAGTGTTGGACGACACAATGGAGTTCATAGGTTTGAGTTCAGCATCCATGGAAGCATCCTTCTTACCCGAGCTTGACAAGCTCGTCTCAAACACATGATTCTCAGAACTAGGTGTTCTTTGTGCCTTTCCCCCATCACCGACATGATACAAAATCTGTGATGCCGACTCCTTCACCTGCGGAGATGCGGTCACTTCGGCACCTGTCCAAACTCCATCCATTACAGTGAATGTCACCCGTTCATCCGTGGGATCACTGGTATTCTGGCACGAGCCACTTGACTCTTGAAGTACATCTGCATCGTAGTCTGCGTCACTCCCTTGATCAACTGTGACGTACTCCAATCTCGATGTCAGGTCATCCGGAGTTACAGTCAACAGTTCATGGGCACTGGCCTGTAGCTCTGACTTGAGACACTGGGTGATCTTAGTCTCCTGCATGGACGAGATTGCCTTGTAGATGGCTAATTGAGAGCTTTTGGTTCTCAAATCCAACGCCATAATCTCAAGTTTGTTCTCCAGTCTCTTGAGTTGATGTTCAAGTTGTTCTGTATGTGCCTTTGATTCGGCCAACATACTCTTTAAACGTGATATCTCTTCACTGGGATCATAGTGCTCCAAGGGCTCCACATGACAGGGACCCGTGTTCTTCTTCTCATCCAACTCCAATGAAGTTACATCCAACATAGATGTGATTGTCGCCCTGTTGGTGGTCTCAGATGGGTTGTCAAGGTTCAAGACTCTGTCAAACCTCTCATCAGTGCGTGTTGCATCGATAGTAGCACTGTTCGTGAACGAAGTCTCAGATGGGTTGTCAAGGTTCATGAATCTCTCAAACATGTTCTTGCAGTGTGTTGGGTCGATAAGTGTTGTGAGGAGGAGAGTTTCTGTGAGGTTCCTATCGTTGTGTTGGAGTAATCGTCTCAAACTGGAGATGTTGAAGGGAGTGCGACCCTCTGGCACCCTCATAGTTGTAGGACTCTGTGATCTCCACAGTTTGTTTCTGCAGTATGCAGAAATGTGATCCCTCGAGTCGTTGTAAAGGCGGCTGACCGGCGTCTCTTTGTCGCTGCTGAAGTACGACGTCACCTTCGTGTTGGCGTCTTCTCCTATGAGTCCAAGAAGAGTTGTTGTTGCGAGCACATTGTACCTATTCAAGGATTAGTGGGTGTCCAAAGGTTCAAGATCAGAGAAGGTTTACTTACATCTTGGGGAGTACGGTGCAGAAATCGTGATAAGAGAAGCCAGGGTGACCAACAGTGGTGAGTCGGATATCAATCCACTCCGCCAACTGAGCGCAGACAGCGCGTTCCATGGCGGTCCGCACTCTTGGCTTGATGTACACTTCGTCTGACATCTTGGGAGTTGTGGAAGTCGTTGCCGCCCGTTGGTTGTTTGAGGAGAGCAGCAGCAGCGGTTGTTTGCTTCTTTCTTTGTTTACGTTTTGTGTACGTTTTGTGTGCGCGACCGGCTCCCGCGTGTCAGTCTCTCTCCACTCTCCACCCACTGTGGAGGCGGCACAAAACTTTCAAAGGATGCTCTTGAACTCATCAAAACTGCATCACGACTCACTACCACCAGGAACACGACATTCTGGGCAGCATCATTCGCTGATGATCACAAGACCAGCATGAAAGGAGACGACGGCGACGACGACGACCAATGATCCATATCGTTGAAGCAGGCCAATGGAATGGAACGTTCCATAACCACGGAGACGAGAGAGAGAGAGAGAGAGAGAGAGAGAGAGAGAGAGAGAGAGAGAGAGAGAGAGAGAGAGAGATACCAGAAGATTGATCCAGTGACTTCATCACCGAGTGTGTTCCCAAGACGAGGTGTAAGACTGACTGACACGTCTCACTGTGGAAGAGCTCTTCCACTCAGGCCTGGAGTGCCTCCTACCACCAGGACCACCACCCAAACGCAGAATCCACTACCAACACCGGTCATTGAAGGCCATACACCGACGACGACTACAACTACGCGTATGTCCATCTTGAACTCGACGCACCATCGCCCTTACAACGCACAACGCACAAGGGCATCTGCTCTTGAACATGGTGTGATTCACAACCCAGATCTCACGTTACAGAAGAAGGTACAAGCATGTTCAGAGGGTTTCTTGACGTCGACTGGTGGAACTCAAACTCTCTCTTGTGCATCAGGGAGGTATCCATGGACACGGCTCTTCTTGAAGACCATCTGTGGATGTGGAGACAACGGACCAGTGACGTAGCACATCGATGCGACGGTTGTGACCACACTTTGGGAAGACTCTCTGTGCTTACACTTGGGCTTACGCATCGATCTGGACAGCTTGGATGTCGGAATATGAAAGTAGCATTTGTTTATTAGCAACCCACTAAGGATCCAGCTTCTGCTGGAAGTGTCAAACTAAATAGATGAGCGATATTAGCGATGTCCTCAGTGGTCTTGTTCCATCTTGTCACTTGCCCTTGGCGAAATCCTCATCGTCGTAGTCCTCGACGGCTGTGTAGTAGCTGCTGTCATCAAAGTCGTCGTCTTCATCATCATCTTTGTGGTGGTCTCTTGCGGAGGAACCGGATCCCTTGTCCAAGTCCAGAACTTCACTCACGACATCAGCGTTGGATGATCTCAAAGCCTGAGATGGTTGGCGGCCCGTAGTGGAGTTCAATAGCTCTTGAAGGGCATTCTTGAGGGCTGCATTCTCCCTCTTCAACTCGAGAATTTCTCTGGTGAACTCGACTGTGGACGCCTGCGATGACTGCTGGACCGGAGTACCGCCCTTCTCATGCTGCGAAGTGGGGCCATCATCTTCGAGACCATCACGGCCACCAGCGTGGGTAAGGTGAGACTTGAACAGGTCATCCAAAAAAGTGTTCAAAGTAGGGCCACCATCTTCAAGCCCGTACTCGGCACCGTCACCACCGTCCTCGACATGGTCTTCTGGATCACCATCAGTGTGGGTCACGGGGGACTTGAACAGTTCATCCAAAAAAGGGTACAAAGTAGGGCCACCAACGTCCTCGACATTGTCTTCGAGTCCACCAACGTTCCCAATATCTTCTTCAAGATCATCAGCACCATCAACCGTCACGTAAGACTCGATGAGTTCATCTAAGTAAGAGAACTCAACGACTTCACCAAGTGGAGTGAGATGACGTACTGACTGGACGGCCGCGTGTAAGTCAAACTTGGTAGTGAGTTTACCACGGAAGTACTCGTTAATGTCTGCTCTGTCCTTTTGGAACTCAACTGCAGCCTTGTCTTCTTTGTCGATGTACCTGCCGAGGTTCTTGATCATGTTCTTTGGGGCGTTGGCATGTATGGAGTCGGCGTAGATGTTGGTTCTGATGTTGGTATAGCAGTCGGAAGAGTTAGTCGAATGACAGGACAGTGCGGGACAGAAGGATAGTAACTCACCATTCGGGAAGAACATCTGTCATGATGCGTTTAGCGTCGAGTTTTGCCGGGCGGGTGCAGCCGTTGGTTCTGATTAGAGTAAATTTGATTTGATGGAGTATCTGAGCACAAATGGCTCTCTCCAAAAGCGGCTCGCTTGACTTGGTGGAAGCCGCTGCTTTGTCTGCCATTGTGGACGATGCTGAAACAGTACTCGGAGTCGTTGCCGCCCGTTGGTTGTCTGTGGAGAGCAGGGGACGGTTGTTTGCTTCTTTGTTTGTTTTCGTTTTGAGTGCGCGACCGGCTGGCTCCGTTTAGCGGGGCCTGTGGCCTGCGAGCACATACACAACACCTCCTCGCCCCGTAGCGGCCTGACTGTGATCACACGGGCCTCCTCTCCAATGGGATGAAACAGTTCATTTACTATGTCACAGTGTACCGCAGGAAACCGTGGCATTCAAAGTTGGATACACGTTCCAAGACCACAGTTACGGCTATTGTCAAGAAGACAAGATTTTGGAGAAGATTGGACCCGGAGGCCGTGACATACAGAGGAGCAAGCTTTCAGGGGCATCATCCAGCACCGCAAGTCCGTGTACATCTCCAGAAACTTCTACAGAGTGGATCGCAGCTTCCTGTCCCGAGTTACATCGTTCACCATCACAACTTCACTTTGGTGGCACCAAACTACCTCTGGCACGAATCACACTCTCCCACAAGTCACAGAAGTTGTAGTCCGAGGTGCCGTGATGGGCCCACACATCCTGCCGCTCACCGCTTGTCTCTGGGCCTTCTGGTTGTCTCTGAGCAGGATTCGTGAAATATCGTTCGTTGGGTGGCTGCTTCGTTGCTGAGCCCTGATGCATGGAGAGGCGAGACCCTTGACCAGGAAGACACATGCATACCACAAGTCGATGTCAAGGAGCCCATAGGACATCCTTGTCCGGTGTCTGAGCTTCTTGTGTGGGCGTACGAGTCTGGGTTGCCAATGGTGCCGGTTGTCACAGTGTTCGAGAGCAGGTGCTCTTGTGCGTTGTGAGGGAGTTCGTGTGCCGTGTTCATATGGTGAATGCGTGTAGAGGGATCACACTGAGTCATAGTCACAGAATCGTAGTCACAGAGTCGTAGTCGTCGCTGCCTGGTCTTCAAGGACCTGTGTTACTGGGAGATCGTGGGCTTCGTTGTGGGCCTGGTGACAGCACACGTCCAGGCCGGACAAGTTTGAGCCAAGGCACTCTTTCACGGAGACATTTGTCACCAATAGCTGGCTCCTCAGATGTCATCTCAAGGGGTTCGGTGGTCTCCAGCCAGTGGACCACTTTGCGTCTGCTTTGGTCACTGTGCTCTCTGTGGTGTGGCCGCTCTCCGTAAGCAACAATGACTTCTCGGGCAGCAGAACAAACAGAAGCCCCCATATCACTGATCCAAATGCCACTCCCCTCAGAAGTCGCTCCTCAGCACACGCTCCACCTCGTGAAGCTCGCAACCAGCATCATCCGTTCACACCCGGACACCAGTAACTTCTCTTTGGTACGCGCAACACAACAGAGCCTTTCCGCGAATTTGTTCGCGCTCGCACCAACGACGCAGCTACAAAAACTTTTCACTTTCTTCGTCTCTCGCTCACTCTCTTTCCTCCCTTTCCCTTTCCCGCCCCGCACAACACATCCACAATGGCTCCAATCGTATGTGGCCAGTTCCCGTCGTTCGGTGAAAGACACCGCAAGCTGAAGGTTTTGAGGACTTGGGGCTTCTCGTGGCTTTGCTGAATTTTGCAATCCTGTTTTTGCAATAGCAGTAGGCTTGGAATACTAACACTTTGGCAGACCAACAAGAAGGCTAAGACCGCTAAGAAGTTCACCGTTGACGTTTCCGCTCCAACTGAGAACGGTGTCTTTGACCCATCTTCCTACGTCAAGTACTTGAACGACAAGATCAAGGTTGACGGTATCGTTGGTAACCTCGGTAACGACATCACCGTTGAGGAGAACGGCACCACCGTCACTGTTGTCTCCACCACCAAGTTCTCTGGTAAGTACTTGAAGTACCTCACCAAGAAGTACTTGAAGAAGAACCAGATCAGAGACTGGATCAGATTTGTCTCCGTCAAGCAGGGTGTCTACAAGTTGACCTTCTACTCTGTTGCTGCTGACGACGAGGACGAGGAGTAAATCCGCTTGGGCTAATTGATGGTCACTCTGAGTGATACATTTAGTTGCTTAATGGGATTCATGATTCTTTTTCTTTTTTAACTTTCACGCTTTGTTATGGGTTTTGTTTTCCGGTTTCTTTTTGTACTAATAGACTATGTCCATTGGAAAGTTATGATGACGATCGTAGCTGCAACTGTGATTTCATTTCTTTCTGTACAATCTGAAGAAGAACCTCATGTTCTCGAGCTTGAGCGGGTACTCAAAGTCGGCGCCGCATCTGTACCAGCAACTGTCGCTCTCGTTGATGAGTTGCCAGTCTCCAGAGGTGCGGTCCTTGCCCAACAAGATGGTGTCAATGAGGAACTGGATCGGGAACTTCTTAGTTCCAACGGTGATGTGACTGTAACTGCCGGCACTCTCCGTGATGAGAAGCAGCGTACCAGACTTACAGTCCTTGTTCAGGGCCTGGAAGAACCTCAGGGAGCCGGCCTTGTCCTCTGCAAAGAGCTCGTTTGTGGTGAACATGAGCGTGATGAGATCCAAAGTCTCCAGCTGCATGTTCTGATGGTCCTTGAGCACGTCTCCGTGGGTGAACTTGATGTCAATGGCATCCGGGCTCTGGTACACCCAGTTCTTCTTGATCTCCTTCCCGATCTTGTTGGCGATCACGCCCCAGTTGGCAATGTCCATGAGGTTGATGTTGATCTTGGTGGTGTACGGCTCCTGCGAGAGAGCTTGCATCTGGGTGTAGATGGAGCAGAACGCCATGAGCTCACCGCAACTCCCGCCACCGACGGCCATGATGTTCGAGTCCTGGCTCCCAATGACATCTCTGACCGGTGTCAGCGTGCTGAACAGGGAGGCATAGGCGACTGCTCGTGAAGGGGTCCATCTGACACAGTACGCCATCCTGCGGTCGTCGTCTGCAAACGCCTTGATGTAGTCTCTGTTGTACAGATCGCCCTTCACGGTCTGGATGAACGTCTCCAAATCAGGTGACTCGAACAGGAACCTGAACGTGGTCTCCAGCATCCGCAGCGAGTCGTTTGGAGGGAGGGCGTGCTTCGGTGTTGCTGGGATGGTGCTCAGCGTCTGGCCCTCCTCCACGTCGACGTGTGTCTGTTGCTCCTCGTCATCCTCGTCCTCCTGACGGTTGAGTCCGTGCTTCTCCTGGTACTTCTGTGCTCGTCTGCTCATAGTTCGGAAGTCTGGTTGTCACAGGGGAGAGGTAGATAGTGATGAGGCCCAGCCCTAAGGGTTTGTATGTGGTGGTGTGCGGATGTCTGAAAGATTTTCACACGCCCCGCGTACCCTACGTATAAAAGAGCGGGAAAATTTTCCACTTCTGCCCCTCATCCACCTCTTCTCCTTCTTTTCCACAACAACGATCTGTGCCAGGAGACGACTCAGTGGACCGGCTGGCTAAACCTCCTTCCGGGGAGGCTGCTGCTGCGACGCTGTAGTTCAACGTGTCCTGGCAATTCGGCGCTTGCGAGGCAAGTCTCTTCGCTGGCCAACTTGTGCCTGGCCCTCAGCGCTGGTCCTTCCCTTTCTTGGGAGGTTGAGCGGTGTCTGTGGCGCCTGGCCCGGCTGGACGAGCACCCTTCTTGGGTGGTGAGACAGGGCAGCCCCGTCGACAGATTGCAGAGCAGGTGGGACTTGGTTTTGAATTCCTGGCCTCTTTTGGACAGTTGAGTTCGGCCGCTTTCTGGTTCCACGGCAACATATTCCTGGACGCTGTGTAGGCCCTTTGGGTCGGTGATCACTTGGGTAAAACCATGTTGCATACATACATATTTAGCAAGTCTATAGTCAGTGCAAAAAGTGAATGAGATGTGTATGAAACGAAGTAAAAATTCAGTGGTGGAAGAGACGGATTGGGTTCTCCACGTACACCATGTCGAACGAGTCGGCAGCAGCAAACACGGCAGAGTCCTGGACGGAGCCGGATGGGGCAGCGATGTACTTGACACCGGATCTGGCGGCTCTGTAAACGTTGTCTGGGAATGGGAAGAAGGCGTCAGAGGAGAGGGCCACGTTGGTGAGCTTGGCCAACCACTCGTTCTTCTCCTCCTCGGTGAATGGTGCTGGCAGCTCGGCAAACTTGGACTCGAACTCAGACTTCTCTGGCTCAGAGGTTGGGATCTGGCCCGTGACAAAGAGGTCAATGGCGTTGGACTTGTCCGGTCTCTTGACACCCTTGGCCCACTTGAAGCCGAGCACTCTTGGGTGCTGTCTCAGCCACCAGTTGTCCGCCTTCTCGCCGGCGAGTCTGGTGCAGTGGATTCTGGACTGCTGGCCGGCACCGAGACCAATCACCATACCGTTCTTGGCGTAGCACACAGAGTTGGACTGGGTGTACTTGAGGGCGATGGTGGCCACGGTCAGGTCGATCACAGCCTGCTCGGTGAGCTCCTTGTTCTTGGAAACAATCTCCTTGAAGGTGGACTTGTTGATGATGGCGTCGTTTCTCTTCTGCTGCAGCGTGATGCCGTACACCTGTCTGCTCTCGACAGAGTCTGGGGTGTAGGTTGGATCGATCTGGAGCACGCAGTACTTGCCACCCTTCTTCTTCTTGAGCAGCTCAAGCGCCTCTGGCTCGTAGCCAGGGGCAATCACACCGTCAGACACCTCCTTGGAGATGATCTGGGCAGTTGGCAGGTCCACAATGTTGGACAGGGCGATCCAGTCACCGAAGGAGGACATTCTGTCTGCGCCTCTGGCACGGGCGTAGGCGTTGGCCAGCGGTGACAAGTTCTCAATGTCCTGGACAAAGTAGAGCTGCTTCTCAGCGTCCGTCAATGGGAGGCCCACGGCGGCACCGGCTGGCGAAACGTGCTTGAACGAGGCAGCGGCTGGAAGGTTGAGCGAGGCCGAGAGCTCCTTGACGAGTGGCCACGAGTTGAGTGCGTCGAGCAGGTTGATGTAGCCCGGAGAGCCCGACAGCACCTTGAATGGGAGGTCGCCCAGCGGAACGTAGGCCTGGGCCGGCTTCTGGTGCGGGTTGGCACCGTAGCGCAGCGGCAGCTGGGACTTGCCCTCGGCGTACTGCTTTCTGAAGAAGTCGGAGATGGCAGCGTCGTAGTCCGCAGTGTGCTCGAACGCCTTGAGGGCGAACTTGTTTCTGGCATCCTGGGAGATCTCGCCGCCGTTGAGCTCCTTGAGGAACTCTGGGTAGTCCTGTGGGTCCGAGAGGATGGTGACTCTGGCGTGGTTCTTAGCAGCGGCTCTGAGGAGCGTCACACCGCCAATGTCGATCTCCTCCACGGCCTCTGCGATCGTGACGCTGATCTTGGAGATGGTCTCCTTGAACGGGTAGAGGTTGCACACGACAAAGTCAACCTTTTCGATGTGCTGGGCCTTGAGGTCCTGCTCGTCCGACTCGAGGTTTCTGGCAAGAATACCACCGTGCACGGCCGGGTGCAGCGTCTTGACACGCCCACCGAGCATCTCTGGCGCGTGGGTGATGGTGGACACGTCCTCCACTGGGAAGCCGGCCTCACGCACCATTCTGGCGGTTCCGCCAGAGGCGAGGATGCGCACGTTGTTTTCGACGAGGCCCTTGGCCAGGTCAAGCAAACCGGTCTTGTCGTAGACGGAGAGGATGGCAGTCTTGGTGTAGGCGGCCATTGCTGCTGGTGCTGGTGCTTGTTCTGGAGATGGAAAGTGGTGCTGGGAGTGGAGCTCTTCGTCAAAATTAAACCAATTTCGCCTCCTCCCTGCGCTGCCCGCTGGGCGCTGGGCAGCTGCTGGCCCCGGCCGGGGGTTCGGAAGTTGCAATTTACGCCGGCGGCTGCCCTGCTGACTCCGGCAGCGGCGCTGGGACTCTGGCTGGGGGGCACCTATGTTACTACAAACCCACTACTACCTACTAGCCGATCTGCTATGATGGCAGGTGGTCCATCTATAGGGAGAGCATTAGCCGCAACTTTGTTCTCTCTCCGTATTTGGATTGCGTTGCCAGATGCCAGATCTCCTTCCGCTCTACAACGAAAACTAAGGCTCACAACATTCTGCATTCATCTCAATTCTAAACCATCGCAGCTCCAAACATCAAAGTAACCACGCTCGACACTGCTCCAGAAAGTTGCACCAACACGCACTCAGCGACGACGCGAGCACGCTTAAGAACGGTATCTCCACAAGGAAAGAGTGTTCTGTCTCTTCCAGGTGTGACGACGACCAGCCTTGGTGTTGTTGTATCTGTGACCCTTGTTGATACCTCTGGACTTCTTACCAGCGGAGGTAAGACCTCTAGCCTCACGGTGCTTGTGGACTGGGTTGCAGATCCAGTTGTACTTGGCGTCACGTCTGATAGCCTTGTGCTGTGGGTCGACAAGGATAACCTCAAAGTACTTGTAGGTGGAGTCCTGGTTAACCCAGTAAGAGTTGAGAACTCTCAAGTTGGCAGCACGACGACCGACACGCTCCTCAGCAGTGGTACGGAGGGACTTCTGGTACTTCAACTGGGAAACACCCTGGTTGGTTGGCTTACCGTAGGTGGCACCCTTTGGAACAGGTCTCTTTCTGTTACCACGTCTGACTCTGACACGGTAGATGACGAAGCCCTGCTTGGCCTTGTAACCGAGACGTCTGGCCTTGTCTGGACGAGATGGTCTGGAGGCACGGTGGATCACGTTCTTCTGTCTGTACTCCCAGACTCTGACTCTGAACAAGAATCTGTTGACATCGGACTGCTTCTTTCTCTGCAACTCTTCCAAGTACTTGTAGGCACCCATTTTGACTGTGTGGTTAGTATGTGTTGATGGTTCTTCTCCTTCTTCAGCGCGCTGGTGAAAGTCCACTTGGGCTCCGCAGTGAAAAATTTTAGGTGAACGGGCAGGGCACGTTTTCGCGAAACAGCCCGCGAAATTAGGGTTGGTTGCCCTAACTAAAATCACGTGCGTGGTAAGGGCAGCACAGGATTTCGCGGGTACTACAAGCCCTGTCCCTCTGCCGCCCCTGCCCTCGCCACTGGGCCACGAGACCCCTGGGTACAAGGCAGCTGAGGTGCGCATGTAACAGTTTTAGCACAGTGACAACATGGTATGTCACAGCTGGCCATTCTGGTCCAACACACGCCTTTTGTGTCAGGACAGAGGCGGGCCCGTTAACGTTTTCTCTTGTCTCCCGGAGACGGACGGACCCGCGAAACTCGGCCAGCGCGGTTCCTGCGTCATGGAGCAGCGCGCTATGAAATCATCGCTTGTTGACGATCGGCGGCTCCCAAAAGGTACCGCCGACGCTGGGGCCGAGAGGGCAGTGGCGATGTGCTAGACCCCTCCAGTCCCTATGTAGACATTACCAGGTGACTAAGTGGACACACACCCTTTTGTTTCTTCTCTTGCCTCTGCTGCTTTGGGAAGTACACCCGGGGAAGTTTGGCGAGCTACCCAGGCACATATGCACACATCTGGGACAGACCCAGTGTTGGTCCGGCCGTTCGTGTTTGAGTGATCGCACAACGAACACATTCTGAGAGGAGACATCGTTCAAAAAAGGACTGAGCACCGTGAACTGGTGATGACTTGCAGCGTTTCAACAACAGATCTACCGAGATCACCCCTACCCACCCTGGTATTCCAGCGTTGTGTGTCTGTCCTTGCCTGGCTCAGCACTCGCAGGTGAGGTCAAAGCGCGCGCTTTGCTGTGTTCGCTCTGTAGGAAGCATTCCTGTGAGCTGGGCATGTGCACAGCACACGTAGCGCACGTAGCGCCCGGAGCCCGCGGTGAACCAAAGCCGGTCAACCGGCAATTGATTAGGCGACAAATACAGACACAGAGCTCCACTCTTCGAACCCCGAGAGAAGTCCAGTGGTCCAGCCTGGGACCCATTCCACGATGAACCCTCCCAGAGCCAATGTCAAACAAGGTGGCCGGAAAGTCGGGGCGTTTGGCGGGACTGCCCCGAAGGTGCGACGCCGCCCCTGACCCCTGGGGATTTGCCTGTGAAACGGCACCGTGCATATTGCGTCAAAGCGCTTGCCACTGCTCAACCGAGAATTTGTTTATAAAAGCAGGTCAGCTTCCCACTTCACACCCTTCCAACACACCGGCACAACAGCAGCAAAGCAACCAATGACCCTCCTCACAGACTCTACCGTTGGCCTCGTCGCCCTCGCCACAGACTCACTCTCCTCCGGCCCCAGCACAACTTCCTCCGCCACCTCGCTACCAACGGCCATCCTGCCCACTTCCACCATCTCCTCTCACAACACAGCCACATCGTCCGCTACAACAACAGACACCTCCGTGGTGTCAAGCTTCTACTCAAACCTTGAGATGCTCACAGACACATCCAGCATAGCTGCCGTGGCAGCCGCTGCCTCTTCCGCTGAGGCCTCCTCGTCCGGGACCCCTTCCTCTTCCGCTTCTTCTTCCAACGCTTCCACAACCGGGATCACAACAAGTTCGGGTGCTGGCTCCATCTACTTCAACTCAGAGTCCCTGAACTGGAAGCTCAAGGTGTCGATACCCCTCCTTCTAGCCCTGCCACTCATCCTCTGAGTACCTCGGGCTCTTTTCCCCAAACAAACAACAAACAACAACACAGGTGCTGGCTAACGGATGTGGAACACTTACACCCTCTGATGAACAAAGCAAGAACAAAAGCTATTGGTTTATTTTTGTCTACGACTTCCCAAGGGCTCCTCTACACGGGAGCTCTTGTCCCTTTAATGAATACATATCAGCCCGGCTGTAAAGACTTTTTCAATCTGTACCTGAGCTCGGCGATGTCCTGTAGATCTGCTTATTTTGGGTACCGGTGGCGTTGTGCCTTGGCCGTTGGACCAGTCTGAGGCTTGAGGCGGTGGAGACGTATAGAAACATTGACTGTTGTCCTTGAATTCTGCTTAGCCAGAAGGCAACAATTCGACCGTGGACTTATCTACAAAGAAGGTAACTAAATGAACAAAGTAGATTTTAGAACCGGAAACTATACAACAAAACCAAAGAAACCAAGAAGAAGGAAGACATTAACCGTGACGAGACCCCAAATTGATAGTCCATATCAGAAGTCAGGCGTCAAGTGCCCATGAAGTGTGGAAGGAAAAGGTGTGGGACGTGAAATGCAAAAGTAGAAATCATGAGATGCAAATGTGTAGATGCGTGTTTGGGATTCCCTTAGAGCATACCCAAGAGCACTGGAACAGCGGCAAGGACACCCATGGCAGCACCGGTCTTCCATGGCATCTGCAAAGCACCGGCACCGTTCTCAGAAGAAGTGGTAGTGGTGGAGGAGTTGGAAGTGTTGGAGGCGGCGTAGACAACAGCGGTCATTGGGACGAGGCCAGAGGTCATAGTGGAAACCATTTTGAAAGTGATGTGTGGAAGTTGTTTGAGTGTGGGATCAAGTTGTTCAAGTTCGTTTCAAAAAGCTGAGAAAGAGCTGTTTGATGAGGATGATGATGTAAAAAGGGAAAAGGAAAAACCAGGACGATGGAAGGGGGGTTGCACGCGTATTTATACACCGCCTGTGGAACATGTCATCTGGGGAAGTGGATCGGAAGCGGTGCGGCCAAAAATAGATCTCGGCGCGTCCGCTCTCCCATCTCTTTCCGAATGCGGAAATCTAATTGTCTCCGGGCCAGCCATCCATGCGCGTCTTCCAAGGGGTATTTTTGACACAGTCGTGGGGTGAGGAAAAAGAGCTGTGGTTTTTCGCACGAGATGACGACAGAGAGGAGTGGGGCCAGAGAGGTTGACCGTACTCGCCGTAGAAGTTGTCTGGTCGCGGTTTGCTAGTAGTTCTACGATTCCTATTGGCCCTTAAGGCCTTTTTGGCGATAGAGAGGGACACAGAGGCCAAATTGACGTGTCTATAATTAGCGAGGATGCGTATACGTATGCCAATTGTGTCAAATTTCTGATCTGATCCATCACAAAGTGGCTGGCTCCCGATCGGGACGGACCCGTGATCCGTGCAGCCTCGCGATTACCGCATTAGGAAACATGTAAACATACAACATCCACGATTGACACGGGGCCGATGTGGGCTCAATTTTTCAGGGTTTGGGTTAGGCATCTCGTATAGAGCTACCATAACTCTAGTAGTCTTCTCACAGCACTGGCTAAACTCCGGATGGAATCCCAGAGGACACGGGAGTGTGCTTCTCATTGGTTGACCGGATCTGTGAGGGTTGTGCGCGTACCATGTTTCGCGAACTTTGCCCCTAGAACTGGACACAAGGCAAAAGCGCGGGAGGAGGAAAGCGCAGTCACTTTTCGCGAAAGGACTCTGCCGCGAAAGCAAGCTGTGTGGTGTCCGGGTGTGAAAAAGGCGTGGCTCGCACGCCTTGGGTGCTGGAAAAAAAATCATCTACAGCACCAACCGCTCTGGAGCCAGCTCTTGTTGAAGACCCTTGTGTTTTAATTAACCTTTAAAAATCCTTTCTACATCCAAAGTCGAAATGGGAGGCGCTCGTGAAAAGAAAGTCGAATACTTCTCCAAGTTGAGAGAGCTCCTCGAGGAGTACAAGTCCATCTTCGTTGTTGGTGTTGACAATGTTTCTTCCCAGCAGTTGCACGAGGTCAGAAAGTCCCTCAGAGGTAAGGCTGTTGTGCTCATGGGTAAGAACACCATGATCAGACGTGCCATCCGTGGTTTCTTGTCCGACTTGCCAGACTACGAGAAGTTGTTGCCATTCATCAGAGGTAACGTTGGTTTCATCTTCACCAACGCTGACTTGAAGGAGATCAGAGACGTTGTTCTTTCCAACAAGGTTGCTGCTCCAGCCCGTGCCGGTGCTATTGCTCCAGAGGATGTCTGGGTTCCAGCCATCAACACCGGTCTCGAGCCAGGTAAGACCTCTTTCTTCCAGGCCCTTGGTGTTCCAACCAAGATTGCCAGAGGTACCATTGAGATCACCAACGACGTTAAGGTTGTCGCTTCCGGCTCCAAGGTTGGTCCATCTGAGGCTTCCTTGCTTAACTTGTTGAACATCTCTCCGTTCTCTTACGGTTTGACCATTGTCCAGGTTTACGACGACGGTCAGGTGTTCCCAGCTAACATCTTGGACATCACCGACGATGAGCTTGTTGGCCACTTTGTGTCTGCCATCAACACCATTGCCTCTGTGTCTTTGGCCATCTCCTACCCAACCTTGCCATCTGTTGGTCACTCTGTTGTCAACTCTTACAAGGACTTGTTGGCTGTTGCCATTGCCTCCAAGTTTGTCTTCCCAGAGATTGAGGAGCTTGTTGACAGAATCGAGAACCCAGACAAGTACGCTTCTGCTGCTCCAGCTGCTGCTGCTTCCGGTTCTTCTGACGCTGCCCCAGCTGAGGAGGCTGCCGAGGAGGAGGCTGACGAGTCTGACGACGACATGGGCTTCGGTTTGTTCGACTAAGCTGATGATTAATGTTTAGGTAATGCGTTGCTTGGGCTTTAATTATTGACGAGTTTTAAGACTTGAGACCTGGATTGTAGTACATATGTGTCAAGGAGAAAGAAGAGAGTGGTTGCGCCCGTGGAGGCGTAATTTCCCGGTATGCGCCACACGATCACGCCCCTGTTGCTCGGCACAGCCAAATTTCCACGGTGGGCAGAGATAAAAGGACACAGACTTCCCCCACGCAGCGCCACTGACTTCCAAAACTTCGACAACACCAAACAGACGTTATAGAGATGGGCCAACCAACACCTCCGAAGGTTCCTGACGGCTGGAAGGCCGTGTGGGACGAGCAGTGAGTATCTCCCCTTTGTATCCGGGAATGCCAGATCAATCAAGCGTACTAACGAGGATCTCGACAGATATCAGACGTGGTTCTACGTGGATCTCAGCACCAAACAGTCACAGTGGGAGGCGCCACCAGGCACCGTCTTTGGTGCAGACACCAACGAGAAGAGCGATAACCCACCGCCATACACCGAAGCAACGGCCAGCGGTGCCACCAAGAACAGTGGAGCGGCGGGCACAGCAGCAGCAGCACCAGCAGCACCAGCAGGACATTATCAGCAGTATCCACAACAGGGCGGGGGTTACTACCAGCAGTACCCACCACAGTATCAACAGCAGCAGGGTTACTACCCACAGCAAGGAGCGGGCTACTACCAGGGCCAACCACAGTACTACGCGCAACAACAACAGAGCTCTGGGCGCACGGGCCGGATGGGTGGCCTGGGGATGGGCGCCGCTGGGCTGGGAGCCGGTTTGCTGGGAGGAACGCTGCTTGCCAGTGCGCTCTCAGGACCACACATGGGCATGGGCATGATGGGGCCTCCTCCTCCTCCAGGCGGTGACTTTGGCGGGCCAGGCGGAGACTA
>JAJMKQ010000269.1:51887-71847 GCA_030569395.1 Petasospora rhodanensis
TTTTTTTTTTTTTTTTTGTTTATAAGCATGCTATGAGAACTGTACTGGAGTGTCTGTAGTTTGCCAGAGGAGTAAGACGATGCTGCCCAAGATGAAGTTCCGCTCGCTCAGCACGAGCAGCAAGAAAAGCCCGCCATCCGGGGCACATCCCGAGACTCCGCATCCACCACCTCAAGAGCCTCTGCATCAAGAACAACAACACGCGACGAAGAAGCAGCAGCTCACGCTGGATACGACGGCTCAGCCACTCCCTCAGGCTGCCATCAAGCCCACGGTGCAGAGCTCCGAGTGGCAGGTGCGCTACGACCCGGCCCTCGCAGTGTACTACTACATCAACACCAGAACCAACGAGACGCAGTTTGACCACCCGGACGAGGTGAAGTCGCCACTCAACTCCCCGCTCGTGGAGGAGGCGGGAGACCACCGCAAGCTGTTCAAGACCGGACTCAAGAGAACGCTGTCGCCCAAGTTGTTCACCACATGTTCTGCCTCGTCGGCGGCTCTGAAGAAGAGAGATCAGAGCCCCACGGCGGCGGCAGTGCCCAAGGGCCGTTATGATTATGACGATGACGAAGATGAGGACGTGGAGGAGTTCAAGAAGGAGTTCTCCAGAGAGATCCAGAGCTACGAAAGTGAACGCATGAGACAGAGCCTTAGCAGTAATGAATGAAATGACGACTTCTTTTCTATAATGATGGTGACACCCAGCTTAGACTTTTCTCTTCTTCGGCTTGGAGGAGGCCTTTGTAGATGTCGTTGTCGCCGTGGCTGAGGCGGTCTTCTTCTCGTCAGATTTCTCCTCTCCCTCCTTGGCAGCCTCCTCGGCTTGGATCCTCTGGACTTCACCGATGAACCAGGTGATGAGCCCCCATAGTATGATGGAGATGGCGAGAAGATAGTAGAGATGGTTGATGCCCGTAAGGAAGGCAAACACGCTCAGCAGCAGCGTCAGCGACGCCAGAGAAAGGTGTGTAGCGAAAACAAGCGTGGGCGTGGTGCCCGGAGTGAAGATGGACTCCCAGAGGTCGGTGACGAAGGTGATCATTGGCTGTTGGGTGCTCGATCTGTGGTGAAGTGAGTGGCAAGTGGAAGTCTCTCGAAACAACAATTTCGCGCGCCCACAAAACAGAAGCGGCCACGAGAGATCAACGAACAACGTCACCTCCCTGTCCTGTCCTGTTCACACCACTCCCAATGTCCGGCAAGAAGTTCGCTCCCAAGCACGAGGTCCATCTGGACCCACCTCTCGACACGCCCTACACCAAGGCCCAGCTCGCAGAGTACGACGGTAAGTCCTTCCCCTCCCATGTTCACGCTTATGCGATAAGCAAAGGCCAACATGGCCCCTCTTCACCCTCATACAAACGGGCAACTAACCCCTGGACCACAGGCATCACTAGACCACAGAGATACATCTCTATCAAGGGCACCGTCTTCGACGTGACGCACAATGTGGCCGCCTATGGCCCGGGAACAAAGTACGGTGTCCTTGTGGGGAAGGACTCGAGCAGGGCACTCGGCAAATCGAGCTTGCGGCCCGAGGACACGGACCCATCTGTCAGTTGGGACACTTCTGACTTCACCGAGCGACAGCACCAGGTGCTCAACGATTGGTACACCTTCTTCAGCAACAGGTGAGTTCTTTGTTGTGGTTTTCCGAGTGCACATACTAACACCCAGCATCAGATACAACATCATGGGCAAGGTTGTGGATCTGTGATCGCTGCAATTGATCCCGGCTGTGGGATAACCAAATCCGACTGATACGATGGAATGAATGTTGAATGGCTAGATTGAGTGTGTAGCCCCGTAGGAGTCGTAAGTAATCTGGGGTATATATTGCTTACGTCAGCCAGTCTGGCCCGGCGGCCGGCCCCAGCGGCGTTCGCGAAAAAAAAAAAAAAAAAAAAGCAGCGCTGCGAGAGCTGCCAGCGCTCGTTCCACGCGCTTCGGCTCCAAACAAAACACTGTTCCCGACTGTTTCGGCGGTGCTGTTGACCCACAGATTCGCTTCTTTTACTTTTACTGCTCTCTCTGTGCCCTCCCCGCTACCGCCACTGCTCTCACCTGCCAGATCAGCTGTCCCTCGCTCCTGCCCCTCTCTTTCTGCCTGCTCCCGCACTCTTCCCGAGCCCCTGCCTCGTTTAGAACCCTTTAACAACAGTCACTGCCACCACACAGACCCGCCCTCAGAGATGCACGCGGCCACTACCGCCTCCCTGCGCAACCAGCTGCTCTCCAACGATGTGGGCAACATCGACGTCCGCCACGAGACCCCCATCAACGGCCAGCGCGTCTACCAACCGCATCCACAACAGCAGCGCTCACCACATCCTCATCTGCAACAGCCACAACAAATGAGGTACGCTGGTAGTCCTCATCCTGCTCCTCCTCCACAACAACAACAGCAATTCTATCCGGTACCGCCTCCACAGCAGCATTTCCAGCCTCCGCCCCCACAATCCAGAAGATCTTCGATGACGAGCACACACTCGGGTTTTAACAACATGTTCAACAAGTTTGGTAAAAAGAAGTCCGGAGGCGGAGGTGGTGGTGGAGACGGTGATGACGACGATGACGACGACGGCAAGGATGTGATGGTCGATCCCACCGCCGTCACAATGTCCTTTGACGACCTGAGCTCGATCAGAGACCGTGGCCGTTATGGCATGTCCCAACAGACGTTCGACACCGCTCCCATCATCCCAACTTTGCATACACCGGCCTCCAGACCAGGAGCCAACGGCCCCGTGTCCAACACTCAGTACAGAAAGCAGATGACCGCCATGAAGAAACAGGTTTTCAACCAGGCTGGTAAGGTCAGACCTGGGCCTCCGGATCCAAGGGCAATGTCGCTGCAGTCCATGGGGAACCCGTACAACGCTGGTCCTGGTTCCAAGGCCAACTCGTTCACCTCGCAGTCGAACCCATACTTGGCTGGCGGTCCAATCCCACCAGGTGGTCCCCGGGCCAACTCTCTGACGCAGTTCCCTCAACAGGGCCCAAGAGCTTACTCGCTTACAACGAACCCGTACCAACAGCAGAAGAGGATGATGTCGCCAGGTCCACCACAAAGAGGTCCAATCCCGACTCAAAGTCCATACATCAGACCTCTCCAACAAAGGCCACCGCCACCACAACAAGGTTACGCTCCGAACCCGGCATTGCATCAACACAGACTCTCACAACCTTCGGTCTCCTCGCCGCTGAGTGGTAACACTCAGGGGTACCCATCTCCGAACCCACAGAGAACGTCGTTGGGTTCACAACCCCCTCAGATGGCTCCTTTGAAACAGCCGGTGCCGCAGCAGCCATACCATCAACAGCAACCAGTTCCACAGTCACAGTCACAGCAGCAGCAGCAGCAGCAACAACAACAACAACAGCCACAGGTGAAGAGCTTGTCGCATGAATCCATCCCTGAGGAGTCTGAATCTCCATTCGTGAGCACACTGGATCCGGGATCAACCTCAAAGGAGAACAGCATGAACCATCACTTCCTCGCTGACAACACCATGAACGCTGACGACACTGCAACGACCAACAACACACACAGTTCCATCAACGAGACTTTGCCTAATGGACAATCCACCCCGTCGCCATTGCCCGAGCGCACACAAACACAGGCGGCTTTTGACTCTAACGGTGACCCGATTTCCCCATCCAAGCTTCCAAGAATCAAAGCACTACCGCGTCTCAATGTTCTAAGCATCAGAGATGACGAAGACGAGGATGAACAGACTCCGATCAAGCCAAGAGTGCTGGAACCTGTTCATGAAGGTGCAGTGGAACAGTCGTACCCTCGTGTCAAGTCTCCTGCTAATGGCGAGAGTTACTTCCAGAGTCCAGACAAATCACCACGGAGACCGATGTCTTCGAGAATCTCCCCACACAAGCACAACAAGAACGCCGTCTCCATCTCGTCTATGTCTGAGTACTCTGCTGTGAGTGACAGTCAGACGGACCTCAATGAGAATGCAAAGAAGTTGTATCAGTTGTCACAGGCATCCGGTACCAACAACGATGTATTTGTCACTGCATCACAGTTCTCTCTCATGGATAGCCAACTCGGTCAACAACAGCAGCAGAAGAGACAGTCCGTGGCCAGTACAGTGAGTGTCTCGACAGATCCAGATGCCACACCAAAGCTGTATCGTCGGTCGATGGATGAACACTCTCTCAAGTCCAACAGATCCACCTCTTCACTTAAGGGATTCTTCAAAAACATGTCGCTCAAAAAGAAGAAACCACCAATGGATGATTCGAACGCCACGATCAAGCAGGTGCCAATGAAGAGTTCCACACCGCTCATGGAGCCAGCTCCACTCAAGGAACCAAAGGAGCCAGAAGAGCTCACCACAGACTCTACCAACGAGAGCTCTATCGAGTCCAAGCCTACGACGTTGGCTGAGTCCTTTGTCCCACAACAGCAAAAGCAGCCAAAGCTCGGATTCACCGTGGATCAGCTGGGTATCATGGAGGAGAAGACTTCGATAATAAGAGAGTTGGACTTGGTTTCCAGAGAGCTTGCCGCCTCCATCCAGAGAGAGATTGCATTGGAGAAGCAGTTGATCACAGGATATCCTGTCAAGGAGGAGCACTTGTCCCAGCCTTTGGAGCTAGCTCAGTTGGTTCAACAGTTAAACGAGGAGAGGAAGAAGAGATACATCGCCGAGGAGCATGTGTTGATGTTGGAGAACGGCTCGAAGCCATCAGCATTGGAGTTGAGTTACGAGTTGAACAAATTGAAGTCCGAGTTGGCTCAGAGGGATGAACTCATCCATAAGCAGTCCTCAGAGATTGACGCTCTGAAGAAGGAGACTCCAGGCCTGAAGAAGCGTGTGGAGGATGCCACAGAGAAGAACAAGGTTCTCGTGAATGATGTGATTCCACAGTTGAAGAACGAAATTGAGATATTGAAAGCTGAGAACAAGAACGTGGCCATTCTCAAAGAGAAGCTCAAGATCCTGAAGAACGAGAAGGAACAGCTCGAGAACTTCTCCTTCACTGGGAACAACACGGACAATGACATCGCTCCGCCAAAGAGACCAGAGAGATCACCGGGGATGCTCTCGCCTTCCAAAAGACTCGCTTCTTTCAACTTAATCAGTGTATCTCCCTCTGAATGAGCTGTGGGTGTGTGCACACACGCAAAAGAAACGTTTATGACTTCTCTTATTCTTCTCACGTAGTCTCTTGTTCGTTGTGATGTTCCGCGCGCCCGCTCGCGAGATGTCTTGAGAAAAACAAAGCACTCCCTTCCATCAACACCCAACCCTCGGCGACGGAACCACCCCCAAAGCCACCCTCAAAATGAGTTTTGACCGCAAGAGAAGATCAGGTAAGTCACTAAAGCGACCCCAAGGAACACAACTACAGAGACAGAGGACTAACCGCCGCGCTCAATTCAGGGGAAGGTGACTTCATCCGCCAGAACAAGAGACCTCGTTTGCCGCCCATCTTGGAACTTTCCAAGTCCCTCTGTGGTGACTTGAACACACTCGGAGAATCCACCAAGAGATACGTCGAGGATGTCGAATTCATGATGGTTCCAATTGAGACCAATTTTGAGAACGAGTCCACTTTCCAGAAGGCTGTCCTCGAAACGCTTTACGCCATCACCATTGAACAACCACACAAGATCTTACACATCGCCGGCCTGGTCCAGGCGGTTCACTCCAAGAACGCAAACATTGGCCGTATCATCATGGAGTACTTCCACCAGCAGGCTAAGGTGTTGCTCGATGCCGCCGTGTCCGAGGAAGGTGAGGTTTCGTCCAACGACACTGGTCCATGGAACAAGTTGGGCCTCGTGTTGAGATTCTTGGCCGCCGTGCCACACGTTGTTGAGCAGCTGAGCGTTGTCGCTGTGTTCAAGCAGTTCTTGCAGCTCGCTGTGGACTTGCAGAGCTCTACCCCAGACAAGAGAAACCCACTTGGTGAGGGCATCTACTACAATACATTGATCTCCATCCCATACTTCTTCACCTATCAGAGAGATGATCAAGGTGATACTTTGGAGACCAGCGTGAAGGAGCTTCTGGAGCTCGCAAGAGGGTTCAACATCGTGGAGACCAACCTCGATATTACGGGTCCCTTCACAGGCGCCGAGTTGCCAATCCAGCAACAGAACCTCGTGTCATTGATTCTGCCGGCTTTGGACCAGTGCTTGACCACACGTGAGATGACTGAGTTGTTTCCAGACATATCCTCCCAACTTGTGGGGTACCTGGTGGAAGAAGAGAAGCACGCTTTGCCACCATTCAGCATGCCAACTGTCGAAGCGTTGGCTCCGTTCCAGGGTCTTGATAAGGGGTTGGGTAGTGTTGATGGGATGTGGAGAGTTCCAAGAAAAACGTTCCAAGTGTACCTTCCAGTCGATGGTGTCCATTCTACTCCACCACCAACCACATACGCCGGTTTGCTTCTCAGAGATTTGATCACCAACGTTTGTGAAGCCTTGGAGTTCAACAGAAAGGAGGTTGCTAGACAGATCATCACGATGGATTTGTTCTTCCAGGAGACATTCTTTGCTCCACCAGGGACACACATTGACAAGTTGAAACTCATTGAGAACGGTTCGACTTTCAAGATTGAGACTACTGCTGTTGAGACTGTGTTGGGTCTTATCTTCAACTTGCCAACTTGCTCGCAGCCATCCATCTACTTCTACACCACATTGGTTGAGGCTTGCGTCAACTCCTCACAGGCCATTGCTCCAGTCTTGGGTAAGGCCATTCGTTTCTTCTACTTTCACGTCACGACATTGGACTACGAGCTCAGATTGAGATACCTCGACTGGTTGTCAGTGCAGTTAAGTAACTTCAACTTCAGTTGGAAGTGGCATGAGTGGGAAGCCGATGTCGAAGTCTTCCAGAACAGCGTCTACCACCCAAGAGGTGTATTCATCAAGAACATCATCGCCAAGGAGTTGAGACTCGCTACACGTGAGAGAATTGAGACCACTTTGGCCGAGGCGTTCTATCCATTCCTTGACATCTCGTTGTTTGATGAGGAAGAGAGCGTCAAGTTCCAACAGAGCATCATCCCAGATCTTGAGCCAGAATCCGAGTCCACATTGGCGTACTTGAATGACAACTTCCCATACAAGTCGACGGTCGAGAAGCTGATTGAGGCTATCTACAAGGGAACAGAGAAGTTTGATGAAGTTGTGGATGAGTTGAGAGGTGAGCTTTCCAGTTACGAGAACTCTGAGAGGGTGCTCATCACGATCATGTTCCAGGTGATCACCTTTGTCGGTAACAGATCCATGTCCCATGCAAGCAAGTACATCTCCACGACGAGTGCCTCCTTGAAGAAGTTGGTTGGAATTGTGGACAAGTCCGGTGATACCGAGATGGAGGAAGGCGAGAGTACCACAACAGAAGAGCAGTTGGAGAAGCAGCTTTGGGCTATTGACGCTGTGTTGCACTTCTGGAACAAGGACCCATACAACGGTTACTTGGTTGTGGACATGTTGGAGGTGAATGGGATTGTGTCGGCAACTGCAATCATCCAGCACACTTTGGATGATTCGAGAAAGAAGAACTTGGGTCTTGTTAACATCTGTGCCACTGAAACCATTGTGAAGTTGATCACCAAGCGTCTGTACTCTAAGAGTGGGTCTAAGGAGTTGACTCAGATCTGGGAGATCCTTGTCGCCATTATCGGGAAGACCGTTGGTGAGATTGGTGTTGACGGTGCTCTTGAGATTCCAGGTGCTGATGAGACTGTCACAGAGCAGGTTGAGAAGATTTGGAAGTATCACACTGTCTTGTCCTTCATGAAAATGTGCTTGAGAAAGTTCTCTGATGAGTACGTTACTATGGACTTGACCACCAAGTTGAAGGAGAGTGTCAACCATGAACCAACTTTGGAGGTTGTTGGTAAGTGGATCGAGGAGCTCAGCTGTTTGTGATACGCTTATGGTTGGGAAGTAGTAATCATGAATTCATAAAATAAATATTAACCTCTTTGTGCTATTACCAGAAGAATATTGAGTAACAGAAACACCGCGTGGAGTTCAAAGACCATGCTTTGCAGAGGCACCGTACTTGGATCTCTCCTGTTGGAAGATCTTGGAGATCTTGTTGTTCTTGTAGTAGAACTCGTACATGAGGTAGAACCCAGTCGTGTACAAAGCTGTCATACCGAGCATGTACTTAGAGAAGGTTCTCAGGCCGCTCTTGCTGGCGGAGGCGGCGACTTGTTTGTTGAGTCTGACCATGGAGGACTGGAGAGCTCTAGTTGCTGTTGCGGAGACCATTGTGTTTCTGTGATGGGTGATGAGTGATGAGGGGGCTTGACTGTGTGGAGGGCGATTCAGAGTCAGCGATTCATCTCGACTATTTATATGGGTAGTCTTTGGCGATGAGGGTGTGAGTACGCAGTCATACCACTGGGAAGGAGACTATGTGGAAGAGGGAAAATCACGTTACACTAAAATCATATGACCAGTTGTGATCGCAGCGGAAAAATCAGATGACCCACGCTGTAGGCGGGGTAAATGCATAAACAGCAAGCGGTTGATCCGATTCCGCTCGCTTCGGTGGTCTGAGCCCTGAGTCAGTAGACATAAGTCATGCCACTAAAATATTGCAACGGTTGTGACTGGTAGGCAGAAGGCAGAGGCCGTCGGTGACCGATTTCGCGGGCGCGCCCGCGCTCCGGTGGCGCTACCCGGTTTCAAGCGGTGGCGGTTTGGATCAACACTTTGTGGTGCTTCGTGTGGAGAAAAGCAATCCAAAATCCATCGGTCTGGTTTTTGGGTTGGCTGGTGTGAGGCTTGTTTGTCTCATCCCCACACTGGCTGACTTTCACACCCAGACCGCGAGCAAGTGTGGGGCGCCCTTCAGCGTTTCATCGATCCGCTCTGGGCGGCCCTTTGTTCTCTCAACGGAGTTTGTGACGTCTTTGAGACCCCACCGTTCACAGATCTAAAGGCATGAGAACACATTCTTTACATAGGTGACGTGTGTTAAATATATACAGGAATCACTCGTCCTCTGGGACAAGCACGTCCTTCTCCTCAAGAAGCTCTGTGAGCTCGCCGGTCTGGGCCATCGATGTGACAATGTCGCAGCCACCGATGAACTCCTGGTCGACGTAGAGCTGTGGGATGGTTGGCCACTCACTGAACTCCTTGATCCCGTCACGGAGCTCCTGGTCCTCCAACACGTTGTAGGCGGCAAACTTTTCTGGATCGACGCCGACCTGGCCAAGAAGGTTTATCGTGGCTCTGGAGAAACCGCACATAGGCTGCTCCGGGGTGCCCTTCATGAACAGCACGACTGGGGCGGATGCGATGGCCTTCTCGATGGCCTCCTTGGTCTCTGTGTTGAGGAATCTGTTGAAGTTGGAGTACCTAGAGAAAGCTGGGGTACGGGCCTGTGGCGAGAGCGGTGCTTGTTAGTAGGTGTCGGGTGCGTGGCGGTGGGGCTGGGTGGCAACATACCGCTCTGGCGGCGCTCGTGAACGCGGATCTGAACATTTCTGGTGTGGTTGGGTGTGTCTTGTGGGCGTAAGAGCTTTGGAGAGGCCGTTACAAATGGCGATTTGTTCTTGTGAGCGCTGGGGCCTGTAAAATCTGTTGCGCGCGACCGGAGAAGCATCGGGGAAGTGGCGGCGACGCTAAGCTGGGCGGGTCCCGGGGTCTTTGCAGCGATGGTGGGCCGCTAGGCAGAGCGCTTAGCTGTGGAAGCAGATATACGGGAGACCAGCACTCTGCTGGCCCTGATAGGCTTCTCGCCAGCAAAACCGCCCGTCGCCACCCTCCACAGACCTCCCATTACGTCATTCTCTCTAACCCCCCGGCCCAAAGCCGCCGCTCCACCCGCCCCAGGCCCAAAGCCCAAAGCCCTCAGCGAGCGCGACTAGAAAAAATTTCCCGCAAATCAGCACCAGAGCACAAGGACACGCCGCCGCAAAGACGCTTCAGCTCGCCCTACGAACGCCTTCTTTGCCCACAGACTACCCCCAGACACATCTGATCCCACTACCCGCCACCCGCCGTGCTCAGCAGACCGCGCCCGAGTACGAAACAATCAGCTTGCCCCCTTCCCATTCCTTCATTCTCTCATTCCCCCCTCGCAATCCTACAAATGCCACAACCAATCCTGAACAAGCAGGCCGACCAGCTCCCTGAGGATCACCACACGCCCCTGCAGTCTCCCCTCGAGGAGAAGAACCTCTCGTCCGAGCTCAACGCGCTCAGCGCCGCCGTCAAGTTCTCCGTCCCGCACACGGTGGAGAAGCCTCACAGGGGCTCCATCAGCGCCAAACCCTCCTCAGTTCAGATCAGCCAGATGGCTCCACACTCCTCAGATGCCCACCACCCAACGATACAAGCCCGCGAAGCGTACTCTCCACACTCGACGAGACAGAACTCCTCCAACAATGAGTTCATGCAGTTCACCCCACAGCAGAGAAGGTCGCCATCACCAGTTGTGGACATGGCCTCCAAGAAGCCAGCTCCAAAGACGGTGATTGGCACGCCCACAACACAGGTCCCCTTCTACGAGTTCTTCCAAAAACAGGATGACGGCAAAGTGCACATCCTCATTGGTGCGACGGGCTCCGTTGCCACGATCAAGGTGCCGCTCATCATTGACAAGCTCTACAAGATTTTCGGTCCACAGAAGGTATCCATCCAACTCGTTGTGACCAAGTGTGCCGAGCACTTTGTGAAGGGTTTGAAGATCTCCACTGACGTGAAGATTTGGAGAGACGACGAAGAGTGGTTTGGTTACAAAAAGACCGGTGATGCCATCCTTCATCAGGAATTAAGAAAATGGGCAGACATCCTCTTGATCTCCCCACTCAGTGCCAACACACTGGCCAAGATCGCCAACGGAATCTGTGACAACTTGCTCACTGCCATTGTGAGATCGTGGAACCCACAGTACCCAATGCTCGTGGCTCCGGCGATGAACACGTTCATGTACACACACCCAGTGACGAAGAAGCATCTTACTTTCCTCCAAGAAGAGTGTCCTTGGATCGAGGTGTTGAAACCTGTGGAGAAAGTGTTGGTGTGTGGTGATATCGGTATGGGCGGTATGCGTGAATGGAGTGATATCGTGGAGATTGTTGTCAAGAAGTTGAAGGGGTTACAAGATCGTCTGGATGAAGAAGAAGAGGAGGAGGAAGAAGAAGAAGATGATGATGAAGAAGGAGACGATGACGACGAAGACGAGGATACCGATGATGATGAAGAAGAGGAAGATGACGATGATGACTGAACCATCATATAATAACTTATTGCATTGCACTTACTGGATCACACTTTTGGGCTTGATTTTTTTTTCTCTAACCTGTTTTTCTTTCTCTCTTCACTTTTTGGTACGACTGTTATGGGACTGTTCTATGTATTACTTCTTTTACGACTTGTTTTCTTTCTCGTTTACTGCATATATTCATTCTATCAAAAAAACAAAGGTAACGTTTTGGTCAAGCGGATGTACCATGATTCAAAACCATCCATCATAATCATCGGCACGTAGATAGCGATCAATGTCTCTCATGAGACCAAGCCACTGTGTAAGGTTGTTGGGCAAAGAGATATCCTCTCCATCGGTGAAGTGGGCCAAGTGGTGTGAATGGAACTGGAACTGTAGGTGGTTGTTCATCTCCTCCGCCTTGAACGGTTTCAACAGACTGAGGTAGTTTGTCAGACTGATCACATCGTTCAACAGCTTCGAGAGTCTGGTTACTAGGTCCTTGTTCGTCTGGAGGGAGTTGATGATCACTTTGTTCACGTTGAGGAACTTGACCGACTGTTTGAATATCAAGGGGAGGTAGGGCGAGATGAGCATGTTGTTGTCAATGGAATTGGTGTAGTTCTTGATGGACGACAGTAAGTTGCCCTGTACCGAGAGGTTCTTCTTCACCATTCTCGAGCATTTGAACTGATAGTCGTGCAATGACTCCTCATCCAGTGTCTTCTCCTTGTTGACCTCGTCCAAGAATGCAATGAGTTCATACTTGCAGACAATGACATCCCAAAAGTTCGCCGTCAGTCCATCCTGATCCACATCTCTCACAATCCCGCTCTCTTTCGGGTACATCATCGAGGTGTACGGTTTCGAAAAGTCCCGTGACTCACAGAGCTGTGTGAGGAGCAATCCCAGTCTCATGTTGTTCTTGGTGATGTCAAACCCTTGAACAAAGCTTGGAAACAAAGAATCCACAACGTTGGGATCCACTTTGAAGTTGACACACTTTGGTACGCCAAAGGCCAAGGATTGGAGAGTATCCAGTATCGTGAGCTGGATGTAAAGTCTCTTCACGATCGAGTTGTAGTCGTCACAGTTGTTGTTCGTCGTTGTGGACTCTTCCCAAAAGAGTCTGTGGAACTGGAACTTGTGGAACACAGCCACTGTAGAGTTGATGTTCACATCTGTGTGGATGCCCAGGAGCACCACCGTGTAACAGAGGAATAGGAGTGCACTTGAAAGCAGGATGATCACGTTTTGAGAGTACGACCCCGTGGAGGCGTGGATTTTGGCAAAGATTCTGAAGAGGCTGGCAAACAAGTTGTGAATATCATCTGGTGATCTTGTTGTTGTGTTTCTTGAGACAGCACCGAGTAGCACATCCAGTGATAAGTAGAACGAGTGTATCACTGCCGCATTCGTGTCGGATACTTCTGGGTTGTTTGACTGTGGGACAGCCAACAAGTTTGTGAGTGACTGCCTGTTCAGGGGCAAAATCGGGAAGTTTGTGTGGATGAACTGGTAGTACACCTCGCAGAGCTGTGGGTTGAGGGATAAGCTCTTTGTAAAACCCTGGTTCAGGCTCTTGAGAGAGCTGATGGATAAGGCTGGGGATGCCGGGACGGGCAAGTTGCCAGAGTTTGAACGGGACCGGCTTCTCCGTTGTGAGCCCACTTCGTCGTCCGAGTCTGAAATCACCGATGATTCGTAGTTGACGCGGTACACTTGTGAAGATGAGCTCAGTGAGTCGATGGATCCCCTTCTCTCAAACGATCCTTGGTAGGGGACCTTCCAGAAGAGGCCCTGCGGTACCGGATTTGCGTTGGCGTTGTTGTTGATGTTCGTTTCACCCATGGAAATGGAGTTTCTCGGCGAGTTTGGCTGCGAGCTGCCCGACGTCAGCGACGTGAGCGGAGGCAGCACGATGCCCTGTTGCTGGGATTGGAAGCTTGACGCCCTCGATCTCTCAGCCACGACGTCGCTGATGGGGTCGCTTCTGACAAAGCCCTTGGACGGGCCCCTTTTCAGCGGGACCCTTTCAAAGCTGCAGTTGTCGCCATTCTTGGAGCAGTTGGAGCATGGTCTGAGGACGGTGTTGGAGGTGGTGCTGAAGGTGGCGTCGCACTTGACCTTCTTTCTTCGGCACTCGTCGCAGGCCCGGGAGACCTTGGAGCGCTTGCGCTGGTGCTGGGGATGGTGGTGTTGTGGTTGGCCGTCAGCGATCTGTGGCTGCTCGAGTTGCGGTCTCTCTCTGGTGTCAGCCGGGTGTGTGGGGGAGGCGCCGTCGGAGCCGCTGCTAGGAACGAGCATGTGGGCGATGGAGGACATTCCGGCGGTGTCTTGCTGGGGCTGTTTACTTGTGTTCTGGCTTCGAATGGTCGTTTCGTTTCGTTTTGTTCCGCCTGCCCCAAGAAAAAACTCCACCAATGCACGAAGCTGGGGGCGCTCGCCGGCTCATGCCCCGGAGCTGTTTGTCGGGACCTGCCGGGGAGCGAGCGGGAGCGGGAGCGGGAGCCTCGGGGGGCGGCGGCTAAAACTTTGCCCCGGGAGGTGTGGGGTGTTTGTGGGCGGTTAAGATTTTTACTTCCAGTTTTCCGGTTCAGCGAGCTAGCCGGCGGCGGGGGAAGGCCTCGCGGGCGCCTTCTCTCTGGCAGTAGGCGTAGAGTGCATCCCTCTCTCTTCCATGCTCCTCCCATCGCCGGACGCTGCCACACAGCATCTCATGACGGGGCCCCGTGCCTCGGATAAATTGTCGGAGAAACTTCTTCCCGGAGAATCCACGCTACGTCATAGGCTGGAAAGGGCAGGATCGTCAAAAGTTTGATTCGTTCTATTCATGTTCGTAGCTGGGAGTGAACTCATCCACGGGCGCAGGATTCTCCACCGCCTCGTTGTACGACGGCACATCGTGCGAGATCGGTGTCAGTCGTTGCCCCGCGTTCTCCATCAATGGCCCACTGCTGTTGTTGTCAAAGTAGTCCCCGTTCTCAGCTTGGTGGAGGTCAGTGAACACCATCTTGTCAAAAACGTGCTGCTCGTAGTTCGGTGGGGCTCCAGTGTCGTTGATCGCATTGGTGGTCTGTGCCTGTGTGGCTGCCATCAGGGCAGAGTTCTCAAACAGCTTCTCCTCCTCCTTGCGGAAGTGGATCTTCCCGTGCTTGTCCAGCACAATGGTGCGGCCACTCATCTCCACGTTTGGAGAGATGAACAAGGTGATGGGCAGATTGGCCCGGAGCTCACTGATGTGCCCCGTGGAGTTGATGAGGTTGATCTGGAGCTTGAGCTTGTGCCTCACTTTGATCATGTCGTCTCTGAAGTCACAATCCTGCGTCACCTTCTTCAAGTTCGTAGGCACCTTGATGAACGAGTCGATGGAGATCTTGTCATCGAGCTCTGTGTTCTCCATCTGCGACATCGTGCAGTCCAGCACCACCTGTTCATCGTCGTAAACGTCTCCCGTCTGCCCCTTGAACGCGTAGTACTGAATCAACTGGGCACGAATCTTCCCCAGCTTCATCCCCTTACACAACGGCACGAGCAAGATGTTGATCGGCGTCACGCCTCCAATGGGCACCGCCCTCGAAGGTATGCTAACCTCGTACTGAACCTTGTCCGGCCAGCTCTTCCCGATAGATATCGTCTCCGAAAGTGAAAAGTTGTCACTCGATAGCGTTCTCAGTATGCGGAAGTATCGGTACTTGGTCCACGGCGACTTGAACGAACCCCGGTCAATGATGGCTTCAAACTTGTACAAGATGGACCCAGCCATCAGCCCTTCCACTGTCTCTGGGACGTCTCCTGGTAAGATGCACTTGAACGGCAACTCGTAGTTGCCACCAGGGAGGACAAAAGACGTGCCGTTCGGTGTAGACATGTTCTGGAATGGTGTGCCGGAAACGCCTCTCTCGGGAAGTTGTATCGATGCTGGAGCGTTGGTTCTCATCAGTCTTCTCGTAGCTGCACTGCTTGGTGGGGGCGGCGTCGGCGTTCCAGGCACGCTGGCACCCTTCACAATCACTCCGTCAGGGTTGAGCAAGAGGTTGTCCCACACAACGTCAAACACCACGGATTCCTCCTTCACTGGGTTTGACACCGTGGTGTTCTGCTGTGACAGCACCTCGAGGAAGTCGAGCTTGTACCTTCCTGTCAGCCGTAGTCCAACGCGCTTCACAGTGACCTCAGTGGGCAACGAGAACACAATGTCTCCGGACACCATCACCGATGGCGAGTCGTAGTGGGAACCACGCACAACGACGAGGTTCTTGTACGTGGACTTGACGCGGATGTCAAAGAACGTCGGCTGCGTAGAGCTCGAGGACCGGCCCAGGACGAACATTTGGCTGGATGCTGCTGCTGCTGCTAGCCGTGACGGTGGGAGCAAAAAGAGAGCCCGTTGCTGCTCACTTGGCGAATCAAAGTACTGGGGCGGATTAGCCGCGTGTACACCCGGACACCACGGATCCAAGACGCAAGACGCGAAAACGCGAACGTCCCTTCCTTCTCGTACTATAGCTCCTTAGCTTGGTGTTTCCCAAGGGAGCCCTCGTCAAATGTCCGACTCCGAGGATCCGGTCATTCAGCACAGGGACATTGGAGCAGAGTTCCATGAAGGTGAGCATTCCGTTCCCAGCTTGCCTTCTCAGGCGGTTCACTAACAGCTGAGAAAGGCGTCAGGGCCCTAGAGAGCCGTGGCCTCACAGACATCGGTGCCCTTGGCTCGTGGTCCTTGTCCTCGTTCAAACCAGGAAACGGTGTCAGGGAACTCCGACAAGACGATCCGTTCTCCTTCTGGCAGACAGATGGCGCACTCCCGCACTCCCTGGACATCCACTTCTCCAAGAAGGTCACCCTCGAGTGCATCTCCCTCTTTATGGACTTCGAGCAGGACGAGTCCTACACGCCGTTCCAAGTGGCGATCCTCTCGGGTACAGGGTTCCACGACTTGATGGAGGTGAAGAGCTTCAACGTCATCAGACCTACGGGGTGGTCCAATGTCTGGTTTGATGAAATGGGAGGTCTTGAAACGTTCATTGTGCGGATCCACGTCACCGCCAATCACGATAACGGTAAGGACTCCCACCTGAGATCCGTCAAGCTCTTTGCTAAGCAGCAGGATGCTATCGATGTTTCGCCACTGGGACCCTTCACCAGCTCCAAGCTCCTCTCTGAAGGACTACGCTAATGAGTTTAATGCTTTAACGATTGTTATTTTTCAAGTTGAGTAACGTACTGACCAGCCAGTGGTGGTGGATTTACTCGTCGGTTCTGGAGCAGCCAGAGATGGCAGTGATGGCCTCTGGACAAACAACCTGCTCAAAGGTAACGGATGGGTTGTCAGCGCCCTCGAACCAGTCGAATCTGAACTCACAACCATCGTACAGGGCAGTTGGCAAAGCGGAACAGTCGGACTCAGCGGAGACACCACCGTACTGCTCACCCCAGGAGTAGCCGTCACCGAACTCACCGCTACAGCCAGCGGTGTAGATACCGACACCACCGCCTGGCAAGGCCAGGTCGAACTGGTTGGAACCCAAGTCGGAGCCGGTGTTGGTGAGCTGTACAACCATAACCTTACCCTCCAAAGCGGTAGAGGTGAAGGTCAGCTTCATACAGGTACAGCACATGTTGTCCTCGGTACCATCGACAAGAGAAGCGGCAGCGAAACCGTAAGCCAAGTCATCGGAGACGGCCCATGGAGACTGGTCGTTACACATGTAGGCAGTACCACCAACGCAGCCGGACTGAGTGTCGAACGACGAGAGCACATTACCAGAGGCGTCACAAGAGAGCACAGGAGAGTCCACATTGGAAGACTTACCGGACCAAGCACACGATGGCTTGCAGCAGTCCCAGTAACGAGTTGTGGTACCTGTACCGGAGAAACCACCACTCACAACCTCGAGGTCGTCGGCAGAAGATGTGTATGTGGAGGCAGCGGTAGAAGCAGCAGAAGAAGCGGCCTCGGCAGTGGTGGAAGTGGCCAAAGTGGTAGCCTCAGTGGTGGAGATCTTCTCGGCAGAAGAGGACTGGACAGTCTCGACATCAGCGGCGTGGGAGGAGACGGCAACGTCGATGGAAGTCTCAGCTTCAGAGTAGGCAGAGGAGGCAGCTGGTGTGGTCTCAACATAAGAGGAGGCAGCTGCGGTAGTCTCAACATAAGACGAAGCAGCAGAGGCTTCGGTAGTGGTATCAGGGTAGGCAGTGGTGGCGGCCTCAGCAGCAGAAGACACAGCAGCGGCTGCAGAAGTCAAAGAAGCAGCGACAGTAGCCTCACCAGAGGTGATGAACTGGGTTGGAACACACTGGTAGTAGTATGGGTTCCAGGAGTAGCAACTGGCATCGGTGTCACACTCGGTGGAGCCGGAGTAGTTCGTACCACCGCACTGGTAGTAGTCAGAGATGACGTCTGCGGAGACAACTGTCAAGAGGGGAAGGAGTGTGGTCTTGGAGAGCATTGTGTGGAAGGAGTGTGTGGATGTGCGATGGGGTTCAGAAGGAGAAGCAGACGTCCAAAAAACTCGGGGAAACAACCAGGGTTTATATACTCCCACCAGCACCATGTGAGTGCCCTATGCCCTATGTTTGACCTCTCCATTTGCATCGAGCAAGCACGTTCCTTCGAGGCCCCCGCCTTGGGCGTCGATTTGCTATGGCCTGTCGTGGAACGCCTGTCATTCCACGATCTGGCGCAAGGTGTCTCACTTGACGCGTCCGCGCCACCCACTGCCCGCAAACTTCTCTGCTGCACTCATTGGGCTCGTACAAACAAGGCGTTGTGTTCGGCACGTACCTCATTCCTTGGGTTGTCCTCGTGTGGAGAAGCTGGGAAGTTCTGGCAGGCGGCAGGCGGACGGATGTTGCAGTTCAGAAATGGCACAACGGACACGGGACACGGGACACAGGAGGTTGTTGGCTCCCGGAACACCACTAGGAGCACCTGGTACTTTAGTGCGATCTAGACTTGAGAATCCCTGTGTGGTGGGCTGCAGAGGGCTCGAGAAGTTGACGGAAAAGGTTTTCATCCCGCGCAGGCCGCCGATCCCGGTTGATGTTGTCAGGTGTCAATGGAGGCACGGGTCTCCATCGAACAGTTTTGGCGAAGGGTTACCGTGTTCCGTGCTGCGTGTAACTCGAAGAGAGGTTGTGGCAGCTTTGTTCCGATACGCAACGTGTACACTCAGAGTGAGGAGGAGGAGGGCTTGTCCATCGAAAAGGGGTCCGGGAGGATGTCCAGAGACCTGTGGATGTTCAGGAGCAGAAAAGAGGCGCTCGATCGATACAGAGAGGCACTTACTTAAAATGAGACTTTGTAGTAAATGGGGTATAAATTGGAAGGGATCAGGTGGATGGGACGTTGGTGGTGTCCTTACCGACGGAGATGCCCTCGTAGTTGATGTCCTCGAAGTTGAGGGCGTCAATAGCGTAGTCACACTGTGGGTTAACGTCAATGCCGTTGAAGTCCCATTCGTTGTCCTCGTAGCTGTAGTAAACCTGCTGCAGCGTGTCACGGGACTGTTCAGTGTCGAAGTAGTTGAAAGGAGTAAAGATCATGCTGGATTCAGCGGTGGAGAAGATGGTGTTTGGCACATCCTGGGTGTTTGGCAAGTGGTGCAGGGCCAAGTTGAACCAAAGGACAACATCCTCACCGTCAATGGACTCGCCATCCATAAAGTCACCAAAGTAGACGATTGGGTCGTAGAGGTCCTGGGCGTTGAACACGTGCGAGGAAGATGGCTCGGTGTCCTTCTGCTTGGTGAAGGCCAAGTCGTGAGAGGCCCAGTCGGCGTTCTTGATAATGGTGTGCGTGTCGTGGGCAATTCTTCTGGCGTCACCACCTGGGTACACAACTCTGTAAGCCTTTGGATTGCCCCAGGAGTTGTTAGCCTCAGCGGACTCGATGAGCACGATACCAGCGTCAGCCCAGTTCAAGTAGGTCTCCTCGTCCAAGATGGATCTCTCCTTCACCTTGGTGGAGAAGGTCTCGTTGGACCAGGCAAAGGTCATGTTCTTGGACTTGAGAGCGGTGTTGGTGACTCTGTTCGAGGTACCGGCAATGTCAAAGTCCGCCTTGAAGTTGAGAACGTGGTCGTGGAAGGAGCCGGAGAGCACCTCGTTGAGTCTGTAACCGAATGGGTCGCCAGTCCCTGGGTTGTAGTAGGCACCCTGGATGAAACCAGCAGCACGCACAGACACCTCAATGGTACCGTCAAGGTAAAGCTGGATTTTGTAGTTGTAGTCGTAGTTACCGATGGTGGTTACCTGTCTCAAGTTCAACGTTGGGTTACGGGTGACACCCAAGTACTCGGAGGCGGTGTGACGCTGCAATGGGTAGTCCTCGACAAACTCAAAGACACAGAAGGAGTTGTTGTGGTAGTTGTTGTTACCTTCAGAATGCCAGGTCACGTTGAAGTACTCGGCGTTGTAAGGGCAGTCAAAGCCAGGAACCAAGCCGTAGGCCTCGTTACCGAACCCGTAGTTTCTGTCAAAGTAGGTGGTGTGAGCCTGCATTGGATCATCACCGGCGTACTCGGCAATGGCTTCTTGCAATCCGAGCTCGAAAGCAATACGCTCACCCTTGAACTTGATGTCGTAGAGCGTCATACCAATGTCACGGGACCAGGCAACGTAGAACTCCCAGTCCATCCAGGTGAAGTATCTCTCCTTCTCGTTGTATCTCCATCTTCTTCCCTGTGGCTCAATCTGGATTGGAGCAGACTTCTCGTCGAGCTCACGGGCCTCACCCTGCT
>JAJMKQ010000270.1:0-70975 GCA_030569395.1 Petasospora rhodanensis
CAAAAAACACAGACCCAGTGACTCTATTTCTGGTGAGCTCACAGCTTCTCCCTAAACAGCTGGTTGGCATTCTTGGCCACAAACTCCTTGTGAGTCAACGGTCTCTTCTCCCTCTCCCTGTTCAAAGCGATATCCATCTCCGCCAACCGCTGCGTCTCCTCCTCCATCGCCCTGCGGAAGTCAAAGTCCTTCCCTCCTCCGAGCACGGCATCCAGCTCAAAGCTCACCTTCCCGGCTTTGCCCTGTTTGAAAGTGTCGATCCAGTGGATCGCTGTGCCCACCTCGTTAAACTCCCGCGTCTTGCGGTTGAACTTGCCCACGTGTTTACTCACCGCCTCGAGCAGCTCGGAAACGTCGTTCGTAGGATGGTCGAGGTACCTGCCGTACAGCTTCCAGTTCTGGAGGTTGAGCATGTAGAGCAAGTAGTCGGCCTGGATCACCGGGTCCACCACCGTGGGTTTGACGGCGCCGATGAGCGACATCACAATCATCGTGCGCGTGTCCGCCACGCGAGGGAGGAAAACACCAGGAGTGTCGTACAGCAGAATGTCTGGCTCCTCGTGGATCTTGATGATGGAGGAGGTGGCCCGTGTGACGCCTGGTTGTCCTCCTGTTTTGGCAACTTTTTTAGTTGTCCCGAGACCAACGGTGCGTAGTGTGTTCACGAGCGTGCTCTTCCCCACGTTGGGCATCCCTGCCACCAGCATCCTCAGACCCAGAGGAGGCGGTGGAGACATGTTGTGATACTGCTGCTTAGCGAGTTCGACGAGCACTTTGGCATCTCTTTTGGACCGACAGTCCACAAACATGAACGGCTCATCGCCGTGCCACTTCTTCAGCAGCTTCGTGTCCACTTTGCTCAGGTCCTTCTTCGAGTACAAAATGATCTTCTGCTTCCCCTGGAACGGTCTGTCCAGCAGCACGTTCCTCGACGACACCGGTGCCCGTGAGTCCCGCACTTCAAAGATGAGGTCCAGCTGTGGTGCGATCTGCGTCATCTTGTTCAGCGCCTTCTGGTGGTGTCCTTTGAAATCGGAGAGTCGGATGTTGTACTCCGGGAAGTGGAGTCTGGGCACGAACTTGGCTGCCATTTGGTTGTCTTGGTCTTTGTTTTGTGTGTCTGCGCTGTGTGCGTTGCTCCTTACTCCCTTTAGTAGCGTTTGTTGATGGTGAAGTTGTACGCGGAAAATTTTGTGGGACAAAGGGTGCGCTTCCAATCAACACATCCACTAAAGGCACAATCACACACAAAAAATGCCCCTCATCACCTTCTGTGGTCTCCCCTGCTCGGGCAAATCCACCAGAGCCCGCCAACTGAAGACCAAACTCGAAGACCGCATCGCATCGCTCGAGCCACAGACACCCGGGTGCGGCTTCAAAGTCGTTCTCCACAGCGACGAGTCCCTGGGCATCAAACGCGAGGAGTACAGAGAATCACGCACGGAGAAGTCCCTCAGAGGGTTGCAGATGTCCGCTGTGAAGAGGGACATCTCGAGAAACACGATCGTGATCCTCGATTCGCCGGCATACATCAAAGGATTCAGGTATCAGCTCCACTGCGATGCGAAATCTCTTGGAACAACGAGCTGTGTCGTCCATGTGATGGCACCGCTGGCCAAATGTCTCGAGTGGAACGCAGTGAGACAGGACACGGAGGACAGATGGGACCCGGAGCTGTTGGAGCAGATGGCGATGCGGTTCGAAGAGCCCGATGGACATACGCGTTGGGACTCGCCTCTGATCCCCGTGGCGTATGTTGATGACGAGGTGCCCTTTGAAGATATCTGGAACGCGGTGGTGTTGCAGAAGGCTCCACAGGCTAACTCAGCTACACTGCTCAAACCTGCTACACAGACGAACTACGCACAGGAGCTGGACAGTAAGACCCAGTCTGTGATTTTGAAAGTTGTGGAGTTGGCACAGCTCAACACCGGGCGTGTCAAGATCGAGGAGGATGTGTTTGTCGATGTGCCTCCTAATGGAGTGAGTGCTGGCCAACTGCAGAGACTCAGAAGAACGTTTGTGATGCTCAACAAAGTTAGAAGTCTGGATGTGGATCGTATCATCCCACTATTTGTGGAGTACTTGAACAACAACCTGAATAGAGACTAATCATGCATTCATCATATCTACCACCCCTTAGCCCTCTTCCCCCAGTTCTTGTTGCCTCCTCTCTTCTTGATCTTGTACGCCTTGAAGTTCCGACTGTACCCGGCAGCCTTCTTGCCCTTGACGTTGGAGAAGTCCAAGTTCTTTCTGATGTACTCAGACCCACCATCGGACCACTCCTCGGACTCGTCACTTTCGAGCACGGTCTCCTCCTTTTGCGTGTTGGCAATCTTCTGAATATGTTCTCTGAGATCTTCACCTTCGAGCCCATCCTGTTCGTTGATCTGTGGTAGAGCATGGATCCGAACAAGACGATGCTGACGCTTAGGACCTTTCCGTTTCTTCTTCTTCCACACCGTCTTACCCTTATCCTCTGTGACTTCAACCTTAGACTCGTCAACATCCTCCACATCAGCATCCTCGTCCTCATCCACCACACGGTCGATCAACTCCTCCTCGTCGTAATCCCCATACTTCAACTCGTCCTGGATGTCCTGCAACTCTGCGATCAACGTTGTCAACCCCTTCCGCACTCTCTGCGAGGCCAACGGTGACGGAGACGCCGTGACGGTCTGATAACTGCTCGTTTTCAAATACACCGGTGTCTCCTGAAACACTGCCATGTTCTTCTGTGGAGTTCTGAACGTCTCGAACGGCTGTGAGTTGATCACGGTCTCAGGTGGATCAGAGTGGACAACGGGCACAGGTGGGCTGCTGCTGTGGAGTGATCTCGAGTCCTCGTCATCGCTGATTTGTGAGAAATCGAGTCTTTTCTTCGTCGGTGTCTTGAAGTGTGGTTCTGGCTCTGTGATCTCTGCTTTCAGTTTGGAAGGCGTGCGCTTCACCGGCGTGGTGATGGCGTCAAAGATGCTGAGGACGCGTCCGTTGAGTTGTGGAGTTGGTCCGAGTTCAGTCACCATTGTGGAAGGTGATGATGGAGGTAAAGGAGATGTCTTTTGAGGGGTGTTCAGGTGTGTGTGTGTGGACTTTGAGGTGTATGGCCTTGACTTCTTCTGAGGTGTTGTGAAGCTCGTGTTGGCACTCTTGCTCGGGGTCAGTGGTTCTCGTGGTTTCGACACAGCTTTGGCGAGCTTCATCTTCATCGCGTTGTACTGTTTGTACTTGGAGGCTGGCATTTCGTTAGTAATCAGTTCAAACAAAAGGAGAAGAGAAGGGACCCACCAATCACGGCATCCTTCTTGATGTCCTCCTTCTGTGGGTTGCGGCCCTCGCGTTCCTTGAAGGCGCGCTCCCATTGCTTGATCTCTGCCTTGAGCGTCTGCTGATCGGTGCTCATCGGATTGGTAGTTCCTAGAAGAGAGAAGGCAAAGAGGCCAAAGAATTAGAAAGTTCACCCGTACGCGTCGTAAGGCCACAGACGCGTCGGTGGGCCGCTCATCAAACGCATTCGCGGGGGCAAAAAGGTTACGAAGCCCTGGCGCTCGGATTCTTTTCACCGACGGAGGGCATCAACGGCCAACTTTGGGGCTCTCTGCCCACAGCTTTTGTTCGTTGAAACAGCTGAAGTAACCACTAAACGATGCTCAGACGTGCCACTACACCGCTCTTGAGACTCTCGAGGACAAGCAGAGTCGCCCTTGTGGCACCCGGTCTCCAGCGTCGCCTGCTCACATCCTCTTCAACACTACACACCTCCAAAGAGCCACCGATGGAGGACGACCAACCAGTCTCCAAAAGCACCGACGAGGAGGACGTCCCCTGGTATCTCCGCACAGACGAGTCCTCCAAACTCAACACACCCATCTTCAAAGCTGAAATGCCACAACTCCCAACAAACCCGCCAGCAACGCTCGAACCACTCATCCGCTCACTCATCGACCTGGGCCTCGACGAACTCAAAGTGTTTGACCTACGTGGCCGGGACGAGGAGATCCCAATGGCGCAACACGTCGATTTCGCCGTCGTGTGCCAGGGTAAGTCCCCCAAGCACTTGCAGAACGCCGCTGAGCAACTGATGACACAGCTCAAGAGGGAGCATGACGTGTTACCGCATGTTGAGGGACTCGTCAAGCCGAACTCCACGATGCGGATGAAGAGAAGGCTCAAGCAGAAGAAGCCCGTTAACGACTTCGGATTAGGCGTGAACAGTTGGATCATGGTGGATACACAGCTCGATTGCTACGTCAACATGCTCACGCCGGAGAGAAGGGAGCAGGTGAATTTGGAGTATCTGTGGTGCAAGCCCGAGGAGAAGACGATGTATGAGCCAAAACAGACGACAATTTCCTTGCAGGAGGACTCGATCTTTGCGTCTCTGTTCCGCAGATCGTACTCCACGGCTACAGAGTCCCTCCCGTTGGAGATTAAGGCTGTGCAGTGCTTCCAGCTCGGAGACATCAAAACCTTTGACAGTGAGGTTGTCCCACAGATCCAACATGATCAGGATAAGGCACTCAGCGTATTGGACACGATCATTGCCAACTTCAAGAAATCGGACATTGAAGCCGTCATCAGCGGCACTGAGGAGGAGACACAACAAAGAGCACGCAACTACTTCAAAATCATCAACTCGTGTCTCCCATCCACACCTACTGCGACGCACTGGTCCCGCAGATTCGAGGCCTTGGACCTTCTCTCCACAGTCTTCCCCACAGAGATCAGATCGAAACACCTGAGGGACTCTCTCCTCTTACAAGCCAGCTCCGGCGTCTCCATCACAGAGCCACAACTCCTCCAGTTCCTCAACAGTCTCTCGAAGGACCTGTACTTCAACCCACCATCGCACGTTCTCACACCATCAGAGATCGACACCAACGCACGCGCAAAGCTTCGCCACTTCTCCTACGTCTTTGAAGCGATGACCGCAGAACAGAGGGGCGAGGTCTCAGATGAAGTTGTTCTCGCTGTGCTCAAGCTCGCCACACAACAGCATCTGTATGGGAGAAGCGAGGATGTTCTCCCTGTGTCTGCGGTGTTTGACGTACTGCTCGAGGTGTTTGCACAGAGAACACCAAGTTTGGGTGTCATGGAGTTTGTCCTTGTGACATACCTCAAGGCGAACGCTACGGATAAGTTTTGGCGCTTTTGGGATTCGTTGAGGGTTTATAGATTCTCTTCGGAGAAAGGTGTCGCTTTACTCGATTCGAGACCTTGGTCGCTCTTGCTACAGTTGCTTGTTGAGAATGATCATCAGAAGCTGACGGAGCAGTTGTTGAACAGACACTTGAACGAGGCGCTGGATTTGGGGTTGGAGTTCTCTGAACAGATGAAGAGAGACGTGATGACTCTTGTTGATAGATTTGATGAGTCCGGGAAGGCGTTCAAGGAATTGAGAGAGCGCTTCCAATGAAGTACACAGCTACATATTCACATGCAAGATAACATCCATTTTCTAATGAGCAGTCAATAACTGCAACATACCCTCAATCTTCTGGGCCTCTCTAGCCTTTTCAACCTCCTGCTGCAACTTCTTTCTCAAGCTCAGCATAATCTCCTCGAGCACCGTGGACCTTTCTATCGTGGTAGCGTACATCTCCACGACGACGGCAACCCAATCAGCGACAATGTTCACAGCACGCACGTCTTCAATGGCCTTGATGGACCATGTGAGCAGTGGCTCCAGTGTGGTTTCGTCACGGCCGTATAGTGATGCTCTCACTTTACCTCTTTTCTTCAACTCCTCGAGCACTGCAACGGTGAGTTCACGGGCTGTGCCTGGGATGAAAGCGGCGTCGAGTGCCTCGGACCATCTGAACGCGTTGAGGTGCTTCTCATACAGTCTCAGCTTCTTTGTAGGTTTTGGCTTATCGCTCACGATTCTGTGCTCTTCCTCGCCATGGTACTCTGCGCCTCTCATCATCTTCTTGAAGGCGTTGGACTTGGCCTGCTTGACGCCCTGTTTCACTCTCGGTTCTGTCTTTCTCGTCTTGATCGCCAGAGTACCACTGACGAGACCAGCAACAAAGTGTTTCGAGTTTGGAGAAACACCACAACTCAGCACAGCACGGCCAAACTTCCAACCAAACTTGACTTCCCAATTGACAGGGTCAAACACCTTGACGTGTCCATCGAGCGAGCCGGCAAGGATACCGCGGTCCCCACCAGCGTGCGAGAGGCATGTCACTGTCTTTTGGAAGTTGCCCATCTCATGCACCTGTTTGGCAGCGGTCATATCCCAGATCTTCACACTTGTGCCGCCTGCAGTGGCCATACTCGTTGGCGTGAGAGGGAGCACCTCTTCCACTGGTGCGTGCTGGTTGTACTTCGCCACTGGTGCAGACCCGGAACGGGCATCAAAGATCCTGACAAAGCCGTCGTAACAACCTGTGACGACGAGGTTGGACCCTGGGACGAAGGCAGCAGCTCTGATGTAGTCCTCGTGGTCATCAAACGAAATCACCGGTGTCTGTGTATCCGAGAAGTCGTACATTCTCGCCACGCGATCGTCGGAGGCAGTGAGGAGCTGTGTGCGCACCGTTGGGTGGAACTTGACGACGTGTGTTGGATGTGTGGAGGGCTTGAACGTTCTGATGAGGCCCTTGTCCCAGGTTTGGAACATCTGTACGAGACCAGAGGCATCACCAGCCATGAGCAGGCGGCCCTCCGGGTTGAATTCGCCGCAGTACACTGTGTCTTTGAAACGGGAGTATGTCTGGACGACTTCACGGGTCTTGGAGGAGAAAACGTTGATTCGTGTGGATGCGGTGACGGCAAAGTCGTGTGGAGCGACTGGGTTAAAGCAGATGTGCGAGACGGCGTTCACCTCCTCCACGACGCGTGTGTTGGTGTAGCCACGCCAGAAGCGCTGCTCAGGCGTCGTCTGGGCCGGGAGCACCGGGTTGCGGGGCACGTGGACTCTTTCTCTGGCGGAGGACATTGGCGGTGGTGATTTGAGTAAAAGGCAAAGGAGTCTGCCAGGCCCATCGCCCGCAGAAAAATTTCGCTCTGTTCCATCGCTGCTGCCCGAACCGATTTGTGGTTATGTGGCACTGCTGGTGTCCGCCCGGCACCGAAGGCGAAGTTGTCAACACAGCACACCGACACATCACCAACTGTCCAGAGGCCACCGCCAATGCCGCTCTCCAGGGAATCGCTCTGGGCCGCACAGCCCACCACTGCCCGTGCACAGACAACGCCGCTGTCCTACGACAGAAAGCACAACCGTATCGCCTATACTGTGGGTGTGCACCCTTCCTCCACTCTCCAATACATACAACTAACACCACCCCCTGACAGAGCGGGAAATCCGTCTTCCTCAGATCAGTCGACGAGCCAGAGAAGGCCGTGCAGTACACCCAGCACAACTACAACGTGACCTGTGCCACTTTTGCCCCCTCCGGGTTCTACGTTGCCTCTGGTGACGAATCCGGGAACGTGAAGGTGTGGGACGCCGTTGGCGAAGATCTCATTCTCAAGGGCGAGTACCAGATCATCAACGGCCGCATCAACTCCATCGCATGGGACGCAGACTCTCAGCGTATCATCGCCGTCGGTAATGGGAAAGAACGCTATGGCCACGCATTCTCCTGGGACTCTGGAAACACTGTGGGTGAGATCTCGGGACATTCTGCCCAGATCAACGCCGTGGCCATCAGACCAGTGAGACCGTACAGAGCCGCCACTGTGTCCGATGACTCTGCCCTTGTGTTCTACCACGGTCCTCCATTCAGATTCGAGGCCAGTGTCAGAGGGAACCACACAAACTTTGTCAGAGATGTGAAGTACTCCCCAGACGGTGCACACCTGGTCTCTGTCGGTGCTGATAGGGCCATTGTCGTGTATGAGGGCAAGACTGGCGCCTTTGTCAAGAAGATCGGCGAAGGTGTTCATGAAGGTGGTATCTTTGCCGTCTCATGGGTGGACAACGACACGTTTGTCACCTCGTCGGCAGATGCCACTGTCAAGTTGTGGAATGTCCAGTCCGGTGAGCTCATCAAGTCCTGGGGCTTTGACAAAAAGTTGGAGAACCACCAGGTCGGCGTCGTCGCCACGGAGAAGTACATTATCTCTCTTTCTTTCAACGGTGATCTTAACTACTGGACACAGGAATCCGAGGAGCCAGTGAAGATCGTTAGGGGTCACCAGAAGTCCATCACTGCATCCATTGTGACCAAGGCCGGTGAGCTATACACCGGTTCCTACGATGGAAGAATCTGCAAGTGGACCCTACAGGGCGAAGCTTCTTATGAAGTGGGCCACTCGAACTTGATTGTCGGTCTCGTCGAGGAGTCGAGCGGTGTCTACTCCTCCGCTTGGGATGATAAACTTCAGACCCTGGATGCATCCAAGTCCGTCGCCATTCCGTCTCAACCAAAGGGCATTTCCTCCTCTGATGACATTGTCGCGGTGATCACCGAAGACTCACTCATTGGATATTCCGGCGGTGTCGAGAAGTTCACCACCAAACTCCCATCCGCAGCTACAGCAGTCGGTGCTTCGTCTCAATACATCGCCGTTGGGTTCCAGAACAACAACGTCTCCATCTACTCCTCCGCCTCAGGCTCTAAGGAGTTCGACTTGCCAGCGGGGCGTACCGCTGCCTCATACATCAGCTTCTCACCAAACGGCAGCTTCTTGGCAGTGGGAGACGTGAGCGGGAAGATTATCTTGTACAACATGGAGACCAAGACCGTGCAGACATCAAGATGGGCCTTCCACACCGGTCGTATCAACTCTATTGCCTGGAACGAGGATAACAACCACGTTGTCTCTGGTTCTTTGGACACAAACATCATCGTGTACCAGGTGGACAAGCCAATGAAGAACGTCAAGTTCATGAATGCTCATAAGGATGGTGTCAACACTGTCGCTTGGTTGAAGGAGGATGTTATCGTCTCGGGTGGTTCAGATGCCACTGTCAAGTCGTGGAAGGTTGTCTACTAAACTGCTGTTATTTTCCGTTTATATAAACTTCTAACGCTTACGCTCCTTCTTGAACTTGTACGTTGTTCTGCCCGCAGCGTCAATGGTTTTCTTCTTGTTGCCCTTCTTCATGCCCTCTCTCTGGATATCCATGCGCTCCTCCACTTCTTTCAGCTTCTTCTGTCTCTCGAGATGCTGCTGCAACTGCGAAAACTTCTTGATCTTCTTCTTGTCCAACGACTGTTTCAGCGTCTCCTCCTCCAGCTCGGGCACAAGCAGCTGTTGTGTCTCCAACTGTTCAATCCTGAGTCTGTTCTCCCTCGACGACACCAGGTTCTTATCCGTGCCAAACCACTTAGCAGCATCAAACTCCTCCTTCTGCTTCACATCATCCACGAAAACGGTATGTCTCCCCTCAGCACTGAACACCAGATCCCTCTGCAGCTTGTCAATCTTGTTCAACTCCTCCGTTCTCAGCGTCTTGATGTACGCCGAGTCCTGCGTCTTGAGCAACTTCACCTGATCCGTGGTGAGCACCTCCGTATCCCTCTCCGAGATCAGGATCCCGCGCTCGTCCGTACGCTTGCTCACCATCGAGTGGTAGTACTCATCCGGGTTTCTCTGCTGTGCCTTCGCCCTCAGGGCCTTGAGCGTGTCCTGCTTCTTGTGGTAGTCCCGCGCACGCAGCTGGTAGTCCTTCTTCTTCTCCAGGAGACCGAACCGCTTGCGGTCGCCCGGCTGGGCACGTTCTCTGTGTTGTTTCTTCTGGACGTTGTGCACGAGTTTGGCCATCTTCTCAGTGGTCTTTTGCTTAGTGAGGTTTAAGGAGTGGTGGAGATGAGCTCTTCTCAGCTTGGAGAGAGCCTCTTTGAAAAAATTAATACGTCCACAGGGCCACATAACCATTTTCGCGACTCGAAAATTCCGCGAATGCGTTTGATGTTTGTGTCCTCCACCACCCCACTGTGTCTCCTGTGTCTTTAAGTTCTCCCTGTCTCTCAACGATGTTCGCCCTCAAAACCACCCGTCTGTGCCTGATCGACCATGGAACAGAGCTATGCACCGCGTGGCGGCACCATCTGAAGCAATTCGACTACTCACAATGGCACATGAACCTCCCGGAGCACGTGGAGATCACTTCACACCCATCAACAAAGATCGAACACTTCACCCCACCGCGTAACAAAGAGGGATACGTCACTGGAGTGGTCTCCCCTGGGAACGCACTGGGTGAGATGAATGGAGGGATTGATCGGGTTTATAAGGGGATGTTTGGCTCGCGGGTGGAGAGCGCCGTCAAGGGCTTGTTGGTGCGTGGGTATGCTCCCCCTGGTTCTGTGCGGATCGTTCACATCCCTGGGACTAGGGCGAAGGATGTGTGGGATGCTGAGTACTTGGTGCATATGCCCACGATGAGGTATCCCCGTGGTGTGCATTTCAGTGACGAGGAGTCGTTGAAGATGGTGTTTGATTGGATGTGGAGTATTCTCAGTGCAGTGGAGGAGCATAACAAATCACAGACGGCACCAAAGATTGGGAACTTGCTTGTGCCTGGGTTGGCTACTGGGTATGGCAAAGTTCCTGCTAACGTTGCTGCTACGGCAATGATTGGTGCCATTGTCATCTTTTATTATGAGGGGCTCACAGACGTTCATCGTGGTGCATTGGCGCTCAAGTTCTTGGGGGAAGACGTTTCGTGGATCCCCGGTATACCACATCAGCTCAAAGAGATGGACTACAGCGCCTTCCAGAACGGCATTCCATCGTTATTCTTCCATACAAAGTCATAATCCTCTCTTGTTGAGCAGATCTTCCAATGAAAGCTCATCCTCCTCATCGTCAAGGACGAGTTCATCTGTACGTCTCTTAAACCTCGTCTTGTCCACTTTCTCCACTTTCTCCACTTTCAGCTCCTTAGCGAGTTTCTTCAAAGTTTCGCCAGCCTTCTCCATCAACTGCTTTGGTGGATGTGTTTCTCTGATGAGTGACTCGCTTAGCGGAGGGACAGGGTCTCGAGTAGTGCAGTACTCCTTCAACCCACCGCTGAACTTCGAAGACTCAATAGCAATCTCTTTGAGTGCCTCCATCACTCTCTTGGTCCCTATGGATCTCTTCACCAGGATGTCGTGATGCTCCATGGACTGGTCAGCGGTCATGGCGTTGAAGATCCGCTTCTGTCCTTCGAAATCGGTCTCCTTTTCCTTGACTTTGTCGAGATCCATCTCGTCAATCAACTGTGTCATCATATCCAAAGCATCAGTAGAAGGTAGCAATGGGTGTTCACCTAGTATCACTTTCCCTGAACTCGTAACCAACTGTGACAAATCAGGGAACGCAGCGATCTTCTCATCCTCGTAGAAGGGCAGTCTCGTCAACACCAGAGCTCTCATATCGTCGTCATCACTGTCAATGCTGCGCTTCGTAGCTCCATTCTTCACGTACACGGGGATTAACACCACCATCTGCACCTCAGCATTGCCCTTCTGGACATAGCGAGCCAAGGCGACGCTCTCCAACTCACACAACGAGTCAACCAATGCGCTCAACGCCAACTGATCCCTCTCGTTGTTCTTCTCACCGACGATGAACACTGCCTCCCCAGTGAGATAACAGCGCGGGAGTCTCTTCTCTTCAATGACTCCAACGAGGTCCAACCCCGGACTGCTCCGGTACACCCTCTTCTCCTCCAAAGCCTGGTTGAGCACCACTGCGGACCGGCCATATTTGTACGCCTTGATGAGCTTATCCTTTTCAACGACTTCAGCGTCGTACTGTCTCTGTGCCAGGTCTTCGTCGTCGTTGTTCTCCAGTTCCTGGGCATCGACAGACTTATCGTGGAAATGCCGGATCTGATACTCCGTCACAGTCTGAATCGGCACCGGTGTGTCTCCATCGAGGCCATAGGTCTTACGAGGCGGTGGTGGGTCCTTCTTCACAGCTGGATACCCCTCCACGGAAACAGTGAGACACGAAGGGTCCGAAAACGGTTCAAAGTCGTCGGCAAAGAGGTTTGCACCGATGCGTAGTTGCCCACGGAAGGTCACCGTTGGCCGCACGAGTTTTGGGTTTGTGGCCTCAATAAGCAGTTGTGCCTGTGTCCCCGTGAGCACTGTGGATTCGGGGAGTTGGGCAAAGAGCGATTCCCACGCCTGTTTGTTGGTGAGACGCGTGGAGTCCATTGTCTCATCGTCAAAGTCCACGGCGAGCAACGTCATCTTGATCTGTGCGGACACCACCACGCCCACGATGGCCTGGATGTACTCGTCGTCGAGCTCCGGAGTGGTGCGTGAGTTCGTGACGAGCGTGATGTTCTTCTTGTACTTCCTCTTCCCGACAAACGCCACGATCTTCTGGAAGGAGAAGAGGAGGGCCCTGATGATGCCCGCGGAGTGCTTGCCCGCCACGACGGAAGAGGGTTCCGGGTGCAGAAGCTTCAGGTGTTTGTACAGCGGTTGAGTGATGTCGAACACCTCCTCCACATGGTCCAGCCCCTCCGAATTGTTCGTGTCTGCGCTCTCCACTTGGATGTAGGAGACGAGGTCCGTCTTGCGCTCCCGGAACACTTTGGTGGCGACGGTGTCCTGGACGTAGCGCATACCCGCTGCGAGGTCCGTCACGTGTCTGTGGTGGGAGACGTGGCCCATCTCGAGGCCGACATCGACGATGAACACGGTGAGCTCTTTGTCCGCCATTGTCGTTGGTTGTATTTGAGAGAGGGGAAGTACGCGTTGTCGGTTCTACGCGTTCTTTTATAACGAGGCCGCTGGTCTGGGCCACACATTCTATACAATTCATCCAATTCAACTCACAACGGCGGGGCCACTTTCTCCAGACAGTTCTCCACGACGATCTCCTCAGTGACACGGGCCATCATCTCCTTGACGAGCTCCGGGTCGCTCCCCCATTGCAACGAGGGTTCGAGGGCCGGGTCCACGAGCGTGAGCCTCAGAGGGAGGATCTTGCGGGCAGCGAGCTTGACAATCGTGGGGATCACGTAGTCCCTCTCCAGGAGCACACAGAGTGCACGACACAGCAGCTCCATGTCCGCTGTGGCCCGCGTGGGGATCCCAGTGGAGACACACCGGTGCGTGCGCACGAATATCACAATGTCGTAGATGTATCGCTTCATCTCCGGGACGAGCGTGATGGACGGGATGTGGCTGTGCAAGGAGGAGAGGTTGTGTGGTGCTCTGATGGACTGTGGGAAGTGTGGGATCGATTGTTGTTGCGTAGGTGTGTGGGGCTGTTTGAACCAGAAGGCCTGTCGGAGCAGCTGTGTGAGCTGTGGTTGTTCACTGGCGATGCCCAAGACGACGAGCTCTTCTCTCCTTGACCTCATCAGCTCTGCGAGTGTATTCTGAGCACTGGGCGTGAGGAGATGGATGTGTTGTATCACCAAGACGGCGCAGCCACTGTTGATGCTGTTCCAGACTTCTTCTCCTGCGGTATCTTGCGGTGAAATTCGTACGCTGCGCACGTCCACACCCCAGTACGTCCTTACCAGGAGCAGAGTGTCCGCGTGTGTCAGCTGTGGGTCTTTGGATGCAATGAGCACTGACCGTTTGGCAACCAGGGCGAGTTTGAGGGCGCAGTATAGGTTGTCCTGGACCTCGACGCCCAGTTGGTCTGCGAGCGCTGCAATTTCGTCTGCGAGGAGGGTCATGGGTTGGTCTCTTGTGTAAAGACAACAGAAACACCGTCTTCCTCTTGTTAAACCCACCAGAGAAGAGAATGGATGAATGGATTTCCCCCCTCAAACCCAACACAAACCCTCTGCCCAATGCGCGAAAAATCCATTCAACTGCCTCCCAACTTCCCCAGCGCAAACCCACTTCAACCAAACAAACCCCACCATGACGATGTCCGAGTGGAGACACACAGTGCTGGACTTACTCAAAGGTGCACCGCTCTCCACTGCGCTATCCCAAGAAACAAGCGTCCAAATCCGACAACTCACCGCGGAGATCCCACTGGATGAACTCCTACACAGCATCAACAGGCCCGAGGCTGCTGTGCTCATTGCCCGATCGTCTGAGATGTCCACAGAGGAGAAAGAGAGGTGTGTGGATGCTCTAGTTGAGAAATTGTCATTACCGCAGGTGGAGTGGATTTGGTATGTGGATGACTACGCGAGGGGAAAGATGGAGTATAAGTTGCAGATGGAGCATCAGCTTCGATCGAGGACGCTGTTGAACGTGTTGGGGCAGATGCCTGTGGAGATGAGTCATCAGATTGTGCTCAGTGTCGGGTGTTACACTATGGAGACTCCCTGGTCTGACTCTGAATGCGTCCAGCTTGCCCGTGGGATCTTGAGCGATGAGGGGTTCTCAAAGGAGGTGATGGACACACTCGCACACACGATCAAACTCGACATGACTGTGCTCAAGAACTCCAAAGTCACACAAGCTGGATACAAGAAACTGGACCATCGGAAGGAGAATGCACTACGGCCCAGACTCGGGTTCGTGTCGGATGAGGACAACAGACACACCTGGAAGACCCGCCACATCAGGGCCATCCCCCTGTTCCATACGTTCCTCCAACATATCTCACGCAATGAGATCAAGACCCATTGGTGGCTCATCTCTCCCACGATTCTCAACATCCTGGATGACCACGAGGCTCCGATCAAGTGCTGTGGTGTGCAGCTACTCTCCACACTTCTGAAGACAATCGACCCGACATACCTCCAACACACAGGCGTGACACCCATCTTGGAAGAATCACTGAGTCCCTTGCTGTCATACCTTCCAGACCTAACACCAACACCGTTGGCGAACAAGATCATCAAGGAGCTGTATCCAACATACACAAAGCTCTACGAACTCTCCACAACCTCCACAAGGGAACACCACGACAAACTCCTCACGCTCATCACAGACGGGATCTTCTTCTCATTCACCGCTATCGCAGACCATCACGAAACACTCACCTGTCTCCTCACACAGCTCTCCACACTCCTGAGCACACTGGGAGAATCCACGATCAAGATCCTTCCAAGAATGGTGTATCACCTGGGCATGATCCTCGCTGACCCGTTCGTGGACGTGTACGAGCCATTGTTCTACACTGCCCTGGACTGTCTCGTGCAAGTGGAGACCGCGTGCTGGCGAAAACTCAAGGGACACAAGTTTGACGTGTTGGGGATGCTCGTTATGTCGTGGAGCAGGGAGCACAAGTCGCGGAGGGTGGAAGAGCTCGTTATTGCTGGTGTCAGGGTGCTTATAGATGTCGTTGGTGTTTCTGATGACGAGTGGGAAGTGTTGAGCAAACAGGAGCGGACAGTGGAGGAGCTCAGGAAGTTGGTAGAGTGAGTACAAAGTTGGTTTACAGCTGTGATGGAGGATCTATCCGATAGTTTATCCGGGGGAAAGAGCACATGAGCTCAGGTGATATATCTCGGGACGTAGTAGTCGTACGCGCACGCGGAGAAGCTCTCTGTGCACCTACAGAGCTCCACGTGCGATCTATAGCACCACAGACACAGCCAGTGCCCTGCCCACCGCCAAACCCAGCGCCGCCCACCACTCCCCCGGGCCTCTGCCGCGGCTTCTCCGGACGCGCACAGCAGAAGGCAGCGGAAATTTTTTTGTCGCAGGAGCAGCCGACTCTTGTCAACTTCTTTGCTGGGTGGGTGGCGAGTCTCTTTGTTCCTTGTCTTTCCTCACTATCACAGGCGTCTTTCTCTCTCACTACATCTCCCAGCTTTTCCACCTTTCTTAATCGCACACTTACTACTACAACAAACAATGTCCTCAGCAACACCAGAGGAGCGCTCCCAGTCGCCAGAACTCAACTCAGACCATGAACTCGAAGAGCAGCAGACCATCTCCCGTCGTCGCCAGTCCTCAGTGGTGTCCGCTGCGGTCTCGAGAGCAGGACTCTCCCTCAAGGACCTCTCCGTGATCCCACCACCAGTCCCTGAATCCCTCCCAACGACCCCGGGTTACGAACTCTCACAACGGATGTTTGAGAACTCCCTGATCCCTCCAAACACCGTCCTCCCGGCCCAGCAGCGTCCACCGATGAAGAAGCAGCCAACGGCAACGACAATCACCAAACTCCTGCACTACACCGACGAGATCCCACAGGAGATGGAGGAACACATCATGTCCATCCGCAACCCTCCAAAGAACCTGTACAGACTCATTGCCGGGTGTCTATGGGTGTTCACACAGGGGATGTCAGACGGTGCACTCGGTGCCCTACTCCCAAAGATCGAGGCCTACTACGACATCTCCTACGCCATTGTCTCGTTGCTCTGGCTTGGCAACGCTATCGGATTCATCGTTATCGCATTCACAGCACACCTCGTTGACCAGTACTTGGGGCTACAGAAGGCTGTGACGGTGAGTGTCGCGTGCTATACGGTGATGTTTGCCCTGATCTCCTCCGGGACGCTTTTCCCCGTGCTCGTTGTTGGGTTCTTCTGCGGTGGGTTGGGAGGTGCAATGGCGCTCTCGCAGCATAACATCTTCTTGTCCAAGTTGAAGAATGGGAGTAAGTACCTGGGTATCTTCCATGGGATGTACGGTGTCGGTGCGTTCCTGTCTCCACTGATTGGGACGTCGATGGTCAATGCCGGGGTTGTGTGGCATTACTTCTACTTCATCCCATTGGGGCTCAGTGTCGTGTGTCTCGTGATCACTCCATTGGCGTTTGAAGGCTGTCACGAGGACTTGAAGAAGTGGGATATGGCCGAGAATACAGATATCACGACCCCACCCGTTGCATCTGAACCTGCTGAAGGTACATCGAACGATGTCGAGATGGATTACATGTCTTCGAGACCACAGACGGCTACAGAAACTCCAGAACCAAAACACGACTTCAAAGCCGCTTTTAAAGATTACAGATCCTGGCTCACCTGTTCCTTCATCTTCTTCTACCAGGGGTCAGAAGTGTCCATTGGAGGTTGGATGGTGACATATCTTCTGGACTACCGTGGTGGAGACGAGAGCAAAGTCGGCTACGTCTCTTCAGGGTTCTGGGCCGGCGTCACACTGGGAAGATTCGTCCTGACACACCCATTGACCAAACTATGCGGAGTGCGTCGCTCAATCATCGTGCTCCAAGTACTCATCATCGCTCTTGACCTAATGGCATGGTGGATCCCAAACATCATTGTCGAGGCGGTATGTGCCTGTCTCGTCGGCCTGTGCATCGGGCCGATCTATCCAATGATGGTTGGCCTCCTCACACGCATTCTCCCAAGACGTATCAGATTCTGTGCCATGACACTGGGCACTGCATTCGGGTCTTCAGGTGGCTCAGCGGTGCCATTTGCCGTTGGAATGGCGTCCGAGTTTGTCGGAACCTATGTCCTCCACCCGGTGTTCCTTGCTTGTTACGTCGCCATGCTCATCACTTGGCTTCTCATGCCCAACATCGAGCGCAAGGGCGCGCAAACTACGCTATGGCAGAAGATCTGGTGAAACTTTAATATATGCAAGCTATGTACAGTGTTTTTCTTCACTTCTTCGTCTTCTTGTCCTCCTTCTGGGCAACTTGGTAATGCCACACAGTGTTTGGCGGGAAGTCCACGGGCACTCTGGCATCGAGCGGGAAACGCTTACCCTTCTCCTTGACAGCGGCAACCTTGTACAGCTCTGGCGCCAGGGCCTCGAGCTCATCCAGAGCCTCGACGATGGACTGGTGCTGCTTCTCCAGCTGCGCGTCACGGGCCTCCCTCAGCTCCTTCTGGTATAGACTCCACGCAGCCTGGATCGTGTCGTGGCGCACCAAGTCTTCTTTGGACAGCTTGAGCATTCTTGGCATCTTCTTGCGTGCAGAGATCACAGAGAGCTGTGTGATCACTCTTTGCAGGCCTTGTGACACCGTGGCGACTCTCTTTGTGCGCTTGCCACGGGTGAACTGGAGGTTGGTCGAGTTGGACATGGCCGGGGCTGTGGTGGCAGAGGGAGCGCCCCGTGAGAGCAGCGACTGTGGCTGTATCGTCTGGCGAGCCAGGTGCGTTCTGTGTGTGGCGAGCATGGCTGATGGGCGGGTGGTGGACCTTAACTGTTTGCGTCCCGGTCACAGAGTTTCTAAATTGGAGCTCGGCCGTCTTCGCAGCGTCGGCGATGTGGAAAATTTGGGTGGTGTCCGGGTGTTTGAGGCAATGGTAGGGGCAGCATACGGGCCAAGAACCACAAAGACGAACAGCGGATTCTCAGTCGTTCACAGCTGTGGGGACCCACCTTTTGCTTCTCCCTGATTTGACAGAGTTTCCACAGCAAGGAGCACCCCCAGTCAACGGTCACAGCCCATGAGCAACAACCCCTTCGCCGCAGACATGTCACACACTCCGCAGCCACAGCAGCGAGCAAGCAGCGCTCCGGTACTGCCACAAATCCAGGTGGACACAGCCTACTCAGCAGACGACATCCCCAACGAGGCCCCACCGGCATACTCAGAGATCGATCCACACCCATCACCACGTCTGTCTCCAACGTCTCTCAATGGCGAGAACCCTCCACCGATGCCTGCTCGTCCCAAGACGCCGACCGGACAGACACAGTACCAACGGCCACCAGTGCCACCACCACCACAGGGCCAGCAGAGCTTGAACCCAGAGTATCCACAGTATGCACCAACATCACCACGACTCCCTCCAAGACCAGTGAGTCCATCACTCCCTCCGAGACCGGGAACTTTGCCTCCAAGACCATCGTCGCAGTACCCTGGAAGAACGGGTGCCACGTACTCCGGTGTTTCTGGTGCCCCACCGTTGCCACAGAGAAGGTTTTGAAGCTCTTTAAGCCTACACTTAATGATATGATGTCTTGTTCTTATGTCGTGAGATGTGTTCATGGAGAAACAGAGTAGACATTTCCCCCAGAGCCTGTCCACTTCTATACTGTAGTGCCCCGACCGCAAGTTTTGATCATCGTTTCGGGACGACAAAAGGAAGCTCAACACACTGTTCAACATAAAACCCAAGGCCAAAACGCACAAACAACCAAGCCAGCCATGTCCAAGAGCATCACCCTCTCCTACCCACAGTTCCCACAGTACAAAATCCACATTCACAAGTTCACCTCGGTGAAGAACAGCCCGTCGCTCAAGTCCTCGCTGCTCGCCGGTGAACCTTCGCACGACTTTGCCTTCATCAACCCAGCGGTGATCGTCTCACTCGAACAGCTCTCCGCAGCAGTGTACAGAGCCATCTTGGACTTGACTGGAGACAGAATCCGCACGAGAACGCTACACTCCGAATGCATTCTTGCCCTCTCGCCAACACAAAACATCGTGGATGCTCTAAGACGATACGGCATCCAGGACGACTGCACCGAGCTCGTGGTGATCAAGTGTGTGGAGGGAAATGAGAATTACTCGCTGGACATTGTGGAGGGTGAAGAGGTTGAAGTCTCAGACGAGGAGTTTCAACGAACTATGGATCTCCAAGTCGTCAAGAAGAACTACAAACTCCAATCCACAGACGACATCGCAACAATGACGAGACAGATCGTCGGTGCTATGCAATTAAGAGGTCATTAAACAGTCATCCCCTCAACTTTCCCCTTCTCTTTCTCAATAAAGCAGTTGAGTCCCAAAAAGGCCTCGCTCAACACACGTTCGTAAACCTCTGTAGGGTTGAATCCACCAGCCAAGTAGTCCTTCTTGGCCTTAAGCTCGTCGATGAATGGATCGTAATAGTGCTGGCGTGCCTTCCACTGCTTCTTTGTGACACGGTCTCCGCAGAAGGGCGTGAATGGGATATCTGTGATGATGGTTTCCTGTTTCGGTGTGTTCGAGGCCCTGAGGGCTTCGAGCTGTTCGTTGAGTCTTCTTTTTCTTGCCGACGACCGCTTGAGCAATGACTTCTTGGCCTTTGCAATCTCCTTCTGTGCGTCCTCTGCGGTGGTTAACGATTCAATGACACGCTTCTGGGTCTCTTGCTTATCCTTCTTCTCCTCCAATTCGAGCTCTTCTTCGAGTAACTTCTTCTTCAACTTCAACTCCTGCTCGAGCTCCTCACGTTTCTTGAACTCTTCTTGCTCCAACTGTCTGTTCTTGTTATTAGCCTCGATGTTGTTCTTGTTGCTCTCTTCATACGCCTTGAGACGACGTTCCGTATCTTCGACATCCACGGCATTCACCAAGTTGAACACAATATCCTCAACTTCCTCCAAGTACTTGTTATACTCATCCAACGACTCAAAGTCGTCCTGCACTTTGTTGAACACGGCAAACACACGCTTCCGTACATCAACCTCACGCTCAACGCCCACATCGTCAAATATCTGTGTCTTGAACTTGTTCTTTCTCAAGATCTTGCCACAGCCAGGGTAGGGACACGGAGCAGGACCCATGGCGAATATACGGTCAACGCACGATTCACACATCTTGTGATAGCACTCCGGGTTCACCAGGAACTTCATGTCTGGGGACAAGTATCGATCCGTTTTACAAATCGGACACATGTCCTGCTGTCGGTCTTCTGCCAGGTGTGTTAGTTCTGTGGTATTGAAGAGACGAGAGACATGAGACATACCTAGTTCGATCATCGTTCTGTGTTGTGTGCTTGGACTAGTTTTGATGCTGGATAGAAGGAGGGTTCGCTCATCACAGCTCGCTTTGTACGCCTCCCAAAACGACACCAGCAGCGTCCTAAAGAGGAAATTCGAGGGCAGAAATTGATCACGTGTTACCGAGGGCAAGCCCATCAAAGCCCAGCGGACCGCGGAAACGGAAATTTTCGAGATCTGTTCCTCGTGGCCCAATGGTCACGGCGTCTGGCTACGATTTACAGTAGTTACTTCTGAAACCAGAAGATTCCAGGTTCGAGTCCTGGCGGGGAAGATCCATTCTTTTTTATCACTTCGCGAATCAAAACACCCGGACACCACGCGTTTTCGACATTCGACAGGTAGGCCGGGCTGTCTGTCCCAGCGGGGGCGATCGTTATCATTCAGCAGTGCAGAAAGGCCGCTTTTCAAACTACAAGTGGCAGACAAACAAACAGCCCATCTAAAGAAGCAGAACCCGACGATGGACGACACAGGCCCCAGCATACCAGAATACCTCCTCAAGACGCCCTACGGCGAAGAGCTTCTCGAACAGCTGCATCGCCCAGACACCTCCACGTCACGTCAAGAGCTCACGCAAGCCACACGTCTCGCCACCCGCGGGGTGTTTGGATCCATGCCCTCTCGCTATACAGAGTCCGAGTACGACCCCTCCGTGATCTCTATGCTTCCAGCGGTGTCGTCACGGGCCTCGAGGGCTGCGTCTCGTCACAGAGCCTCCCGGGACCGTCCGGAATTGGCGTTGCAGACCGCCGTGGACAGCGTACATTACAACAACGAGATTGATGACCCGATGGACATCAGCGACAGCGAGGAAGAACATGATGAAGACGAAGCCGTGGAGGAAGAGGAAGAGGAGGATGACCCGGCTGAGGCCATTGTCGATGACGAGGATTCCGATTTGGTTATGTTTGACCAACGACCAGGACAGGGGTTCAGAAGGGTGTCGAGCCACGCGAGGGACATGAGAAGACGGAGCAGCGCTGCTGCGTCTGTGGGACGTCGCTCATCCATGGCTGCTGCGTTTGGTACTTCTGGGTTCAAGTATCCTCTGCCCTTGAAGTGGGACGTGGGCACCAATGCACACCTCTCGCTGACTGATGGCGGGCTGGGTGTCAAGTCCGATGGACGTGGCACAGGCGGTGCTGTGACTGCGATGTCCAAGAACTACGACTATCACAGCTGCAAGGCGGACTGTTCTGTTCCTGTCAATGTCGGGGTTTTCTACTACGAGGTGAAGATCACCGCTGTCTCCGGAAGCAACATGAGCAAGGGCACGTCGGATGTCTCCATCGGATTCATGAACTCGAGCTTGGGACAGATCACCAAGATGGCTGGGCTGGAGATTGGGACGTATGGATTCAACGGACACGACGGAAGCACGACGTCGAACCAAACTGTGTCGAGACGGTACAGCAGGAAGTTTGGACACGGCGATGTCATTGGCTGTGGTGTGAACTACAGCTCCAAGACCATCTTCTTCACCAAGAATGGTGTGTACTTGGGTGTTGCGTTCAAAGATGTGAACAAGTCGCTGATCCCAGTGATCAGTCTCAAGGATGACTGTGGCATTGTGGCGAACTTTGGGTTGCAGCCGTTTGTGTTTGACATTGAAGGATACGTTGACCAGGAGAAACGCCGTGTGTTGAACAAGGTGCTGGATCACACTTCGACGTTACACGTTGATGAGATGTCGTCGTCGGTGGATGCCAGAGTCAACACCGTCACGGATAAGGAGTTGCCAACTTTGATGCAGAAGCTCGTTGCCTCGTACTTTGATCATTTGGGATACGTGGACATCTCCAAGACGTTTGCCGAAGAGATCAAGAAGGAGAGACTGGAGACGGCTCCATCGAGCTCTGGGAGCGAGGACACGGAGATGACACTCGTGGGCAGTGCAGGGACTGACAATGACGATGCGGCCAACTTGCAGACCCGTCAGAGAGTGCGCAAGCTCTTGTTGGATGGAAACATTGACCATGCCATTGACCTGACCAACTCCCGCTTCCCCTCTGTGTTCAAGGACCACGAGGAGATCCTGTTCAAGCTCTACTGCAACAAGTTCATCCAGCTGATCAAGAGGGCTCGCATTGACGACGCGATCAAGTTTGGACAGAGCTTGAGAGAGAGATACAGCAGCAGTGTCCAGTACCAGGAGTACTTGAATGACATCTTCAGTTTGCTGGCGTACCCTGACCCGGAGGAGTCTGAGTTCAGCTATCTGTTGAAGGAGGATGAGATCCTCAAGATCTCAGACGAGCTAAACTCTGAGATCCTGCAGAGCTTGGGCAAGTCGAGCACCTCGGAGGTGGAGCGTTTGATGAAGCATACAAAGGCCATTTTGAAAGTGTTGAACACTGAGAAGTCCCAGGCCGACTCGCTGCTGTTGTCCAACGAGGACTTTGGTCTGTAAGAGCCTATATGTCTTTCGTTTATTTTCACTGTTTGTGTAGTCTGTGCACCAGCTTGTCATGGATCCATTCGCTCAGCACGAGGGGTCCATCCTCAGTCACGAGGTCGTACATTGCATTGCTCTGGTAGCTGCCCGGGATGATCTCTCCCTTGTCATCGCACATCACAAAGCCCAGAGTGTCGCTGGTGTCAGGAGATCTCTGGTAGTTGGGCACGTTCCTCAAATCGAAGATGGGCATGAACTCGCCGGCGTAGGGCTTGGACTCCACGAGGTAGGTGAAGTCGTCGTGAATGCAGTCTTTGATGGTGGAGTGGAGTATCGGGAGGAAGCCCGGGTGCGGTTGGAAGTTGCGTGGGTGGACTTTGTCGTTGGGAGAGTCCAGGTATGCGGTGCCCACTGGCTGGTCTGCCGGGTCTTTGGAGAAGGAGAGTGTGTAACCGTTGGGAGTGTTGTGTTGGCGGTGGAGCAGCAACTGCGGCTGGTGCGCGTAGGTGGAGAGGCCGCGGCGGGACAAGACGCTGAGTGTGAGAGTTCTCTGTGTTGTAATGGATCTCAGCATCTTTGGTGTTCTTCTGGTGGAAGTTGAGAGAAGAAAACAACTGCAGGGCCAGCCTCTTTCGCCAGTGTGGGGCGACTTTTGCTGTGGCCCTTGCGCGCGGGGGAGGATCAACGCGTCACTGACGCGAAACATTTAACGGTGCCCTTCTTTTATCTCTTTGCATTCAAAAGACATCAAAACACTGCAAAGAACGAGATAAACCCAGATAAATCCCATGCTACGATGACGCTCGACGAACGGGACAAGTTCTATCACCCGTACACGCCCTACCGCATCCAGCTCGACTTCATGCGAGCGTTGCACGACGTGTACACGAACAACTACAAGATCGGGCTCTTTGAGTCACCCACGGGCACGGGTAAGACTCTATCGCTCATCTGCTCCTCGCTGACGTGGCTCCGAGAGAAGAAGAGGAAGGAGAATGCAGAGGGTGGTGCAGCGGAAGAGGACAGTGACGACGACGATGACGAGCCTGCCTGGGTGAAGGAGTCGTACAAGAAGATGGTCAATAAGAACAAGAACCACGCTGCGGAGGAGTATGAGCATCATTTGGACGATGTGACCAGAAGGAGTATGGTGAAGAAGGCCACAGAGTTGAAAGACCGCAAGAAACGGTTCAAGAAGGTAAAAGTCGAAACACCGGATACGGATGACAGGTTCATCCCAGACGACTACCATTCCGACGACGAGCATACACCACAGTCCAAGACCATAGAGGACAAGAACGAAGAACTGGGACTCGAGATCAAGAAGCTGATGCGGAAGCTCGACAGTGAGAAGAAGGAGGACTCGGCTCTGTTGGACCAGAACACAAAGATCATATTTGCTTCGAGAACGCACTCCCAGCTCAACCAGTTCTCCTCACAGCTCAGATTACCAGAGTTCCCCTCTTCGTACGACGACGTGAAAGAGCATCTCAAGTACCTCCCACTCGGCTCAAGAAAACAGCTGTGCATCCACGACAAAGTCTCCAAGATGTCTGACGCCACGCTGATGAACGAGGCGTGTCTCGATCTCCAGAAGGGCGAGGCTAAGCACAAGTGTGAGTTCTACCCAGCACCACGCAACGAGGAGATGCAAGACCGTGCGAAGGACTTCAGAGACACAGTGTTTGCTAAGATCAGAGACATTGAGGAGCTCCCGGGGATTGGTGACGCGTTGGGTGTGTGTCCTTACTACTCTGTCAGGAAAGGTATCTCGTACTCCGAGGTGATGACTCTGCCGTACCAACTTCTGCTCACGAAGAAGTCGAGAGACGCCCTGGGGATCTCGCCTAAGGACTCTATTATTGTCATCGACGAGGCACACAACTTACTGGACACCATCACCTCGATCCACTCCGTTACCGTCTCCGTGCGTGAGTTTGAACAGTGCAAGGACTCGCTCAAAGTTTATCTTCAGAAGTTCACACGCCGGATGAACGGTGGAAACAGAGTGAACCTGATGAAGTTGGTCAAGATCATCGACATCATCTTGAAGTATGTGAAGAAGATTGAGAAGATCACACCTGGAAGACCCATTGACCTGATTGACATGTTCCAGGGCACGACGGGCGACTTGCTCAACATACATAAGCTGGACAAGTATCTCACCACTTCCAAAATTGCATACAAGATCGAGTCATACATGGAGAAGGACGAGCGTCACAAGACACCAGTGCTGTTCAAAGTTGTCGAGTTCCTCAAGTCTATTTCTAACCCGTCCAAAGAGGGCAAGTTCTTCTTCGAAGTCAAGGGCCCCACGGTGTCGCTCAGTTACATGCTCTTGGACCCTTCAGAAATCTTCAGAGAGATTGTGGATGAGGCAAAATGCGTCGTGTTAGCTGGAGGCACGATGGAGCCCACGGAGGACTACTACCACTACTTGTTCCCATATGTTGACAGAGCACAGGTGAAGAAGTTCAGCTGTGGCCACGTGATTCCGAAGGAGAACCTCGAGGTGTTTGTCATGGAGAGGAGATCTGTGGACTTTGAGTTCTCGTTTGCGAACAGAGGGAACAGTGAGAAGATCAACGATGTCGGGATGGCTGTGCTCGAAGTTGTCCAGAAGACACCTGGTGGTGTGGTGATCTTCCTCCCGAGTTATAAGTACTTGTCTGACGTCCTGACAACATGGAAGAAGTCTGGGGTGTTGGAGAAGATTGAACAGGTGAAGAAAGTGTTTGGTGAGTCTTCGACGAACGACGTTTTGAGTGACTATTCCACCGAGATTGCCACCAACTCAGGCGCGCTCCTACTCTCGGTCGTTGGTGGGAGGCTCTCTGAGGGTATCAACTTCTCAGATGACTTGGCTAGAGCGGTGATGGTGATCGGTCTGCCCTATCCAAACGCCTTTTCAGGTGAGATCATCTCCAAGAGGAAGTTCATCGAGGACCAAGTGATGGAACGCACACACGACAAGAAACAGGCACAGGAGGCCACAAGAGACTTCTACGAGAATCTGTGCATGAGAGCAGTGAACCAGAGTGTCGGTAGATCCATCAGACACAGAAACGACTACGCAACGATATATTTATTCGACAAGAGATACAGCGGAGAACGCATTGAGAAGAAGCTGAGTGAGTGGATCCGTACAAGAATCAACAAAGGGTTGAGCCATGGACAAGTGGTGGCCCGTACAGAGCAGTTCTTCAAGGACAAGGGAAGAAACTGACGGTATTTATCTAACGTTTTAACGAGAAAAGTGATGACTTATAGAAAGTTGGAAGGGCAAGTGCCGCATAACCTTTAGTACCCTCGTGTTTCCGCTTTAGGCACCTTTCCGAGGGCCGACTATTTTTCGGGTTGTTTACCTTTTTTTTCGCCCATCCATCCTTCCACTGACAACAAACTGAAACTCTTTACCCCTCAGCAACCGCCAATGACCACTGCAGAGACACAGCTTGCACAGGCCACCGCACAGCCGGTCGTCCCGTTGTCTACGGGCAAAAAGCTGCTCAATGAACTGCTCGAATCCGCTGGAGAATTGCCATCCAGAGACTCCGATCTCGGTGGCATCCAGCTCGGCATCAGCGAGATCCGCAAGCGTGCCCACAGACTTCGCAGAAAGGACACAACGACCGCCCCTCAGCCAGGCGCAGACCGTTTGACTAAGGCACACTACCTCCTAGCGGGCAAAGTTGCCATTGAGGAGCTCGAGAGCAACATCAAACAGCTCGAGCGTGCCAAATCCCAGTTGGAGACGAGATCCAAGCCCCAGCAACAGGGCGTGGACTTGGATGGATACCTCAGATCGAAGAAGGACGAGAACATTCTGAGTGCCATTGAACAGTCTCTGAGTACCGCAGCCAGAGACTTTGACAGCTTTGTCTCGCAGAACATCACTTTGGACTGGAAGCAACGCAGGGACGAGATCAGAGCCTCGTTCGGCATCACCGTATCCAAGGCCCAGCCATCGGGCAAGCACAGAGGTGATCTCAAGTTCGGCAAGACCGTGAAGGAGCCGTCGAAGGCTATCACGTGGGGCAAGTCCACGAGAATCTTGGATAGCAGCAGCACGACTTCGAAGCTCAACGTGAATGAGAACTACCTCACCCGTGGCAAGTTTGAGCGTTATGCCAAGCTCGTCAACAGACTCAACAACTACAGACAGTCTCTGCAGACCAACACCAGAGTGGATGACGAGTTTGATTTTGCCACGGAGTTCATTGAGATCTTGAAGAACGGGTCCGACACCAAGTCGAAGCAGCTCTGTGAGAGTTGGCAGATCATCACTGCGCTCAAGGAGGCCACGAAGAGACCGAGCGATCACCAAACGTTCAAGAACAGGATCGTGGCTAAGGCGAGAACGTATTTGGAGGTGCAGTTCTTTGAGCTTGTTGATCACATCTACAAGACCAAGGCTGTGGAGAAGGGTTTGCCTACAATCGTGAACAAGGTGAAATGCTTCATCGACTACCAGAAGCTGAACTCGAACGGGAACTTGCTCATCGTGAACGGGATTCCGATCTGGGCACTGATCTTCTACCTCTTGAGATGTGGATTTGAAGAAGAGGCGCTGAACCTCGTCCTCGAGCACCAATCAGTGTTCAAGAAGGTTGAACAGTCTTTTGTCCCTTACTTCAAGGCCTACGTCTCCTCTAAGGACAAACGTCTCCCACAACCACTCGTTACAAAGATCCAGAACGAGTTCAACAACTACATCAAGAAATCCGTGGATGGGGATCCATACCGTTACGCCGTGTACAAGATCCTGGGCCGTTGTCAAGTCTCAAGAAGAAACATCTCCAACATTGCACTCACTGTCGAGGACTGGCTCTGGATGCACTTGATGCTCGTTAAGGACGACGTGCAGACCGAGTACGACCCTGCACATGAGAAGTACACTCTGCAGGACTTGCAACAGATGATCTTGACGTATGGCCAGCAGAAGTTTTCGACAAACTATTTGCAAGTGTTGTTGCTATGTGGGTTGTATGACGAGGCTGCTAAATACAGTTTGGAGGTGAATGAGATTGACGGTGTCCATTTGAGTATCGGTTTGGCTTATTACCAGTTGCTTCAGGAGTCTGCTAAGGATAAGCAACAGTTGGAGGAGAGAGGCGAAACGTTCAGTAAGTTGATGGGGTCATACATCAAGAGTTTCAAGTTCTCTGATCCGAGAATCGCAGTTGAGTACTTGATTCTGATTTGTTTGTTCAAGGAGCAGACATCTACTTGTCACGAGGCACTTAGAGAGTTGATCTTGGAGACCAGGGAGTTTGCCATCTTGCTCGGTAAGGTGAACTCTGCTGGGGTCCGTGTCCCAGGTAAGATTGAACAGAGAAAGTCCTTGATCTCGTTGGAGAGAGACTTCTTGAACAAGGTGACCGAACAGGCGGCCATCACCGCTGACAAGGAGGGAAGAATCTTTGATGGGTTGTTGCTCTACCAGCTCGCTGAGGAGTACCAGATTGTCATTTCCATCATCAACAGATTGCTCGGAGAGTACCTCAGCAACACCGAGTTGGACCAGCCGCTCATTGACGGTAACTCTGAGACGAACCCAATCCTCATTGCGGAAAACTTCCTCAAGTTGCACGAGCAGACCTCAGTGGAGAAGTGGAAAATCTGTGAGAAGTTGTTGCAAATCGCCACCATCAGACAACTCTTCCTCGAGAAGCAATGGGACGAGGCGCTCAGAAACATTGAGGACTTGGGGATCTTGCCAGTGAACCCACAGTCCGACCTGTCGCAGACGAGACTCAAGGCGGAAGAATTGGCATACCTGGATGAGAACTTGCTAAAGAACGTTCCAAACTTGTTGATCATCACGATGAACTGTGTTGCTCAGAGAAAAGAGCAGTTGATGGCCACGTCGTACAGCGCCCAGATCAAGGAGGACAAGCTCAAGGAACTCAGGCTGATCGCCAAGAACTGTGTCGTGTTTGCCGGTATGGTGCAGTACAAGATGCCACGCGAGACGTTCAGCCAGTTGATTGGGTTGGAGGCTACACTGTGATGGACTATGGGATGAATACATGTTACTCAATTAGCCTTCTGATGATGCGTATGCTTATGCTTCTTCGAGTAGTCCGGCTGCTTCTCGTACGAGTTCGGACTAGGCACTCTTTGCAACTTCTTCTTCTTGCGCTCCTCTTTCTTTCTTGGATCCCCGCCTTCGTCTTCACTGGAGCTGCTGCTGGAGCTCGAGCTCGAGCTTGAACTCCCGTCCGAATCACACTCACAATCACTCTCGTTGAAATCGCGCTGTGGATGGAAAATGCAGCAGATCTTGGACTTCTTCTTGTTCATATGTTCGTTGTCCACCGTGCCCTCCTCCCAGCGAACACGCGGGCGTCTTGGTTTCGGTTGTACCTCCTCAGGTTCGGCAGAGGCCCGGAGATGGAGCGTTGTCGTTGTGGTGGAGGACCCGGGCTGTGCTTGCTGGAGGGTCTGTGTCTGTGTTTGTGTTTGTGATGTCTGTAAGGGCTGTACCTGTTGATTGCCGTTCATTTTGGGTTGGTTTGCGCTGTTCTCGTCGTTTGCTGAATGTTTGTTGGTGTGCCTTTGGAAGTCTCTCTGTGGCGGGCAATGCGGAGCAGGCGCGCGGTGGACATCGAACGAGTTCGCGGAAAAGAAAAAGAAATTATGTGGTGTCCGGGTGTACAGCGGGATGTGTCACCCGGTGTACGCAGTGCGCGCCAGTGCGCGGGCCGCTTATCAGCAGACGGTCTCTTCATTTCTCTTTTCTCCTTCTCTCAACCTCAAGTTCGGAGAGGCCCCAAGAGATAAATGCTGCTGTTATTCCCGCCTGAGATACTGCTCCAGATCTTGGACCAGCTGACGCCCTCGGACCTGGCCACGCTGTGCACGATGCCCGAGTTTGCGCATGTGTTCCACCACATCACGGACCAGGGATGTGCGTCTCATGAGCATGCGTACTTCCAACCGAGTCCCGGTGTGAAGCGGAGTCATCTGTACAGCGACCCTATTGTCGTTGACACATCGCGGTACTACCTCATCGAGGTGAAGGGCGCACAGTCGTTGGTGGTTGTTGAGGGTAAGACGCAGTTCACGAGACGGGTGATCTGTTGCAAGAACTCGATTGACGATTTCCACTTGGACTTGAAGACCGTGGTGAAGCCGCGCGAGTGGGGGAAGAAGTATGTCCTGCAGTCTTTCCCACACGTTGTGTTCCGGAAGCTAGAGATGGATCCGAAGATTGTGGAGGTGTACGACTCTACAGATCTGAGCTTGTTTGACGTTTGCTCTATCGACGATACGTTCAAGATGAAGATCGGCGAAGGGTTGAAACACTTGACGGTGAACTCGTCGTGTCATGAGACCTCATTGAGCAACATCGATTTCACGCACGTGCCCTCCACCACTCTCACGCTCAACTTCCCATATCAGCACCACGCTACGGATCTCACGGTGGGGAAGGCCATACATGTCACATTAACGGAGTATGACCACCTGTACAAATGCATTTTGCCCAAGGCACAGGATCTCTCATTAACTCCCAAATCACACGGTGGATACATCTTCTCGTTATCCGCACCGGAGCTACGTCGTCTTTCGTTGAGGTTCACGTCGTTCAACGCGCCTCCGTGTGTGGATTCGCTGTTTGTCCCATCTTTGGAGGAGTTGGAGATTGTGGAGACTTCGAATGCCTCGAATGTCGATGAGCGTGAGATTATCATGAGTGATCAGTATGGGATCGCGCGTGATGCGTTGTTGATGAACCCAGGGTTATGGCAGGGGTTGAGAAAGTTGAAGTTGGAGATTAGAAGTGGCGGTGTGTTTGAGTATACACCGCTTGCCTTGCAGCTGCAGGAATTGGAAGTGAAAGTCTGTGATGAGTTGGAGGCTGTGTCTGTGAGTTTCCCGGAGTTGAAGACGTTGACTGTTGTTATTGGTGCTGAGAGTGTTGAGAGTTTACCCTTGTTTGACTGTCCGCAATTAGAGAAGCTGGTGATCCGCGGTGATGTTGCAGGCGCTGCACAGTTGAAACCTTATGACGTTGGTATGTATGGCGGTCTTCAAGAGTTTGTGATAGACGGGTTGTCGTGGCGGGATATTAGTTCGTTGTTGTCTACATCCAGTGTGAGAGTGGATTCGTTCAAGTTGTTGAGATGTCCCGACTTACCACGCAGAATGTCCATCGGTGATTCCGTCAAGAGAATGGAGATCCAGGGACAGGTGAGACCCGGGTACAACTCGTTTGAAGTTTCGGGTTCAAGGTCATTGGAGGAGCTTGTGTGTCATCTGATCAAGCCCGAGGCTGAAGACGAGGAGTTCTTGGAGGAGAATGACCGTTGGAACGACCAAGGCGAAGCTGATTACTTGACTTTGAGCGTGTCGGGGCCCTTCCCATCACTTGAGACACTTGTCGTCAAGGGGATCTCCGGTATCATCTTGACACAGACGCCCTCGATTCAGTCAATCATCCATGGGGGACTCGTGGACTTGAACATGCTCGACTGCGATGACTCTGTGCGGAAGTTGGAGAGGCTATGGTACAAGAACAAGAGCGCCATGTCGCCGATCCAGAGCGTGACGTACCCCTTGACAGGACTGGACAGAAGAGTCACACACACTACGACACATCCACGTCCAGACGCCTTTACTCATTAGAAAGAAAAAAAAAACATACTTAATCTTATCTTCTCAAGAACATGTACCAGATTAGGAAGACGAAGAAGAGTCCCACTCCGACGACGGGCGCGTACTGCTTGATCAGGAGATCGAAGTTGATCTTTCTCGCAGCCTTTCTGTACTTCTTGGACTCCATGCGGATGTTGCTCGACACCTCGCTCATCTTGTCAAGGTTGTCTCCTCTGTAGATGAGGTCCTCAATGTTCTTCTGCAGCACGGACTTGACGTCTTCGAGCTCCGTGGTGAGCTTGTCCAGGTTGCTCTGTGCACGGACGTCCTGGTACATCCTCTTGGTCTTTTGCATGTAGTTGTCAAAGCTGACAAAGGCGTAGGGTCTCGTGTCCGGTCTCATGGCCTCTGGACCGTGCGAGTTCCAAAACTCCTGGGAGATCTCCTTGAGGTAGGAAAAGGCCAATTTGCGCGGATACGACAGCTCACAGATGACGAAGTAGATGAGGCCGTTCTCCAAGACGTAGTGGATCTGGTAGTTGCCCGACTCGATGGATGCGCGTGGCTCTGAGTTGGGCGTGATTCGGGACACGATGAGCTTCACCTTCTTGCGCTGGTCGTTGAGCTGTGGGTCGTTCTGCTCGTCGACGGAGGACGAGAGAGGGACGCCGTCTGCGCGGAAGATGAGTGTGGACTGGATCATTGGTTGGTTGTTTTCCTGTGGGGTTTTGTTGATGGTGATGGAAGAAGGACAGCCTGTTTGGTCTGGTTTGAAACATCCACACCGCGCGAAATTCCCTTTCTCTCTCTCTCTCTCTCTCTCCATCACCACTGGGGGAGGAGGATACCAGTGGACAAGACAACAGACAAATGCTCAGGCTCACACGCAGCAGACTCCCACTGACCACGAGAGCGCTCTCCACAGCGGACGTCCCCAGCCTCGCGCACTTGGACAAGCGCTGGCCCAAGATGAAGGAGTTTGAGCAGGCGGACGTGGTGGATTACCTCGCGGACCGGGCGCTGATGGACTGGCGCCAGCTGCCGCTGCAGGAGAAGCAGGCGATGTACTACGTCTACTACGGTCCCTGGGGGCCTCGTGACCCGCAGCAGAGCAAGAGCGTAAGCACGCTGGTGCTCGGTGGGCTGGGCGGCGGCATCGTGCTCATAGCGCTCGGCGTGGCGGTGTACAACTACGCACTGGACCTGGAGAGAGAGCAGAAGGTGGAGGCGATGGTGCAGAGGGCACAGGAGGAGTTGAAGAGGAGAGAGGAGCTGGAGCAAGAGAAGAAGAAGGGCGGTTGGTGGAAGTTCTGGGCTTGAAAGACATGGAACTGGAGACTTAGAGACTAATAACTCCACCACCAGACATCTCTTGAGAACGAGACTACCACTGCGATGATGAGAACGACATGCACACTACACACACACACTATTTATCACCCCTTGTAACTATTCTTCACACAGCCGTAGCAGCGCCCACCAATCACCGGTGCGCGCCACACCCCAAAAGCAGCGAAGGACGCGTCCGATGTCGGCGACGGCGATGCTGTTGCACCTTCTCCCCCACAGAAACTCTAAGGCAGCAAGAGCAACACCAGAACCACCCATCCAATGGCCCTCTCACGGCTCCCGCTCACGCCCTGGACACCGTCGCTGGCCCGCTCGCTGGCCCGTCCGTTGCTCTCTCGCACGGTCTTCCCAGGCACCCTGGGAGTCCAGCACCAGCACAGAACGCTGCTCACCAAACACAACTGGAGCTTCAAGACTAACACCCACCTCCCACCACACAACAAAGTGGCCACCCGTCTTCTCTCGTACACCCGTCCATCGCACCAGACCAAACAGGACAAGCCACCCACACAGCGCGAGGAGAACCTGTCGCAGCTCAAGATCATAAGGGACCTGCTCGCCTATCTGTGGCCACGCAACAAGCTCTCGTTCAAAGTGCGTGTGGTGTGTGCCCTCTCTTTCCTGATCCTTGCCAAGGTGCTCAACGTTCAGGTTCCCTTCTACTTCAAGTCCATCATTGACGGGATGAACATCGACTGGGCGCAGGACGTGGGCACCGTCTCCGCTGTGATTGGCGCCACGATCCTCGCCTATGGAGGCGCCCGTTTCGGTGCTGTGCTCTTTGGAGAGCTGAGAAACGCCATCTTTGCCACTGTGGCCCAGAGTGCCATCCGCAAAGTGGCACATAACACATTCAGACACTTGCTCAACCTGGATCTCGGGTTCCACCTCTCGAGACAGACCGGTGGACTCACAAGGGCAATCGACAGGGGTACGAAGGGTATCTCGTACGTCTTGACCGCTATGGTGTTCCACATCCTGCCCATCACTTTCGAGATTTCTGTGGTGTCGGGTATTTTGACGTACAACTACGGAGCCTCGTTCGCTGCAGTGACATTGCTCACGATGCTCGCATACTCCATCTTCACCATCCGCACTACGGCTTGGAGAACCGGGTTCAGACGCAAGGCCAACAACGCAGACAACCAGGCTGCCTCCGTGGCACTGGACTCACTCATCAACTTTGAGAGTGTGAAGTACTTCAACAACGAGGCGTACCAGGCTTCGAAATACGACGCTGCGCTGAAGAAGTATCAGGACTACTCGATCAAGATTGCCACGTCGTTGGCCTTTCTCAATTCCGGGCAGAACCTCATCTTCACATCGGCATTGACCGCGATGATGTACATGGCTGCAGACGGGGTTGCCACCGGTGCGTTGACAGTGGGTGATTTGGTGCTCATCAACCAGCTCGTGTTCCAACTCTCTGTCCCGCTCAACTTCCTCGGGTCCGTGTACAGAGAGCTCAAGCAGTCGCTGTTGGATATGGAGACGTTGTTCAAGTTGCAGAAGAACGAAGTGCTCATCAAGAACAAAGAAGGTGCGCTCCCTCTACAATTGACCAAAGGTGAGATCCGCTTCGAGAACGTCACGTTCGGATACCACCCAGACCGTCCAATCTTGAAGAACGCATCGTTCGTGATCCCAGGAGGTGAGAAAGTGGCCATTGTCGGTCCTTCCGGCTCGGGGAAGTCCACCATCCTCAGACTCGTGTTCAGATTCTACGATATCCAGTCTGGACGTATCCTCATTGACGGACAAGACGTTCGTGATGTCGATTTGGACTCGTTGAGACGTGCTGTCGGTGTGGTGCCACAGGACACACCGTTGTTCAACGACACCATTGTCGAAAATGTCCGGTACGGCAACCTCTCCGCCTCTGACGAGGAGGTGGACCGTGTGATCAAAGAGGCACAACTCGACAAGCTCGTCGCAGCACTGCCCGAGGGACTCAACACCATTGTCGGTGAACGAGGGATGATGATCTCCGGTGGTGAGAAGCAGAGGTTGGCCATTGCCCGTCTCTTGCTCAAGCGTGCTCCAATCACCTTCTTCGACGAGGCCACTTCGGCATTGGACACACACACTGAACAGTCGTTGCTCAAGACTATGAGATCCATCTTTAGGGAGATGGAGTCCACAAACGTCTCCATTGCGCACAGATTGCGTACGGTGGCTGATTCCGATAAGATCATTGTCTTGGACAAGGGATCAGTGAGGGAGGAAGGGACACACCAAGAACTCCTGCAGAAGGAGGATTCGTTGTACGCCGAGCTTTGGAACATCCAGGAGAATCTCGACCTGGAGGAGGAGTTTGGCGAGGATGGTGGGATGACGCTTGAGGAGATTGAGAAGCGCAAGGAGCAGGAGCTGTTGGAGAAGAAGGAGAAGAAGAAGGAGTAAACAATACACATTATGGGTCACACGATATCTCCAACCCATCGACTTAGACCGCGCATTATCGGACCCTTTACCCCTTTACCTTTATTGAAAACACCAAGACAAATACAGTTTAAGGGTTTGTGCCGAGGCCAAGCCACGGGGGGGCCACACCTCTATCTTTGCGAGAAACGTGGGTTCCGACAAGTTCCGAGTGCCGATCAGGAGGATGGTTTCCCTTGGGACTGTCAAAGTCTATGTACTCCGGGTGGGATGAGGTTCTGCCACTGTTCCTCCCCCCACACAAATGTCCTCCTCCGTGAAACCTCGGCCTGTTGGAGAGTAGAGTAGAGCTAACGAGGCGGTGTGACCCGCCCGCCCGTGACCAGATTTACCCGCGCGTGCCCAGAAGTCCGCAGCTGTGGCGCGTACCACTTTTCTCCTCCGCTGTGGATCCGGCGCTGGGCCTTTCTTGTTTGGTCAGCGGGGGGGCTGTTGTTATGAATCAAGTGGGCCCTCCTACCATTCTACGCATTGCACACCAACCTCTTTGGCCCCACTAGTGCCCCGCGCCCAACCAGACTTCTGCCCACAGCCCGGGCCACCCCCGCCCGCCCGCTTGACACAAAAGAAATACGACAGAAAGAAAGTTGAAGTCGTGCGCGCACCGGTTGCAACATGCAGCCACCTGGGATGGGTAACGCCAAGCGCAAACTTATCGCCCCGGCCATGACCTGCCCCCATGTGTTTCCATTCCAGCTTCCTCTCTCTCTCTCTCTCAAGCTCTTGGCCCTTATCACGCCATTCAGAAGCGGGGGTATATAAAGACCCCGTGGTCCCGCACCCCTCTCCTTCCTTTGGCAAGACAAAATGATTCTCTTCCCAACATCACACGCAGAGACAACCCCTGCCCACACACACACACACACATCATAACCCACAGCCACCTGTTATGAAGTCTACTGATGAAACCAAGCTGAACCACTCCACCACTGTTCTCTCGGGCGACTCCGCCCAGCTCCACGAGCTCGAGCACTACAGGCTCACCGTCGAGCAGTGCGAGCACATCTACAAGACGTCCCAGCTCGAGGGTCTCTCCACCGCCGAAGCCGAGCTCAGGCTCAAGGAGTACGGCGAGAACACTTTGGGCGATGACCAGAAGATCTCATTGACCAAAATCATCATGCACCAGACCTTCAACGCCATGATCCTCGTGCTCATCATCTCCATGATCATCTGTCTCGCGATCCGGGACTGGATCTCTGGGGGTGTCATCGCCTTTGTCGTGTTCATCAACATCTCCATCGGGTCCTACCAGGATTACAAGGCCTCGCTGACCATGAACTCGCTCAAGTCCTTGTCTTCGCCAACGGCCAGAGTGTACAGAAACGGAGAACTCCAAACAGTGCCAACTAAGTTCGTCGTCCCTGGAGACATTGTCAACGTTAAAGTTGGAGACACCATCCCTGCTGACCTCAGAATCTTTGAATCCCTCAACTTTGAGACGGACGAGGCCCTGCTCACCGGTGAATCCCTCCCTGTGGAGAAGAACGCCACCATCGTGTACGAAGACGGACCAGTTGGTGTCGGTGACCGTTTGAACATGGCTTACTCCTCTTCCGTTGTGACCAAGGGTCGTGCCACTGGTATCGCCGTCAAGACCGGGCTGCACACTGAGATTGGTGAGATTGCACAGTCTCTCAAGGGCCAGAAGAAGAAACACAATGACGATGATTCCGCTTTCAAGTCATTTGTCAATGGCGCCAAGGATGCCATTGGCTCCTTCCTCGGCACCACGGTTGGCACGCCACTTTCTCGTAAGCTCTCCAAGCTTGCCCTCTTGCTCTTTGTCATTGCCATCATCTTTGCCATCATCGTCATGGCCTCCCAAGAGATGATCGTTCCAAGAGAAGTTGCCATCTACGCCATCTGTGTCGCTCTTTCCATGATCCCCTCTTCGCTCGTTGTTGTTCTCACCATCACCATGTCCGTTGGCGCCAAAGTGATGTCCAGTAAGAACGTTATCGTGAGGAAATTGGACTCTCTCGAAGCTCTCGGCTCCATCAACGACATCTGCTCTGACAAGACTGGTACTTTGACCCAAGGAAAGATGATTGTCAAGGCTGCGTGGATCCCATCTGTCGGTACCTTCCAAGTCACTGATGCAAATGAACCGTTCAACCCAACCATTGGCACCGTCAACTTCCAGACTATGTCCCCATTGGAGATCTCCCAGGACGAGTCCGTCAACGAGTCCGAAAAGTCTAAAACGGCAGACACCGAGAACCCACTCTTCCAGAAGTGGTTGCAGACCGCTACATTGGCCAACATTGCCACTGTGTTCCAAGACGAGCACGGAGCATGGAAGGCGCACGGTGACCCAACGGAGATTGCCATCCAGGTGTTTGCACACAGAAACGACTACGCCAGAGAGAAGTTCACCGAGGGAGAGTCCCCACAATTCATTCACATCACCGAGTTCCCCTTTGACTCCTCGGTGAAGAAGATGTCCGCCATCTACTCCCAATCCGGTAACGACGATGAGAAGTTCATCTACACCAAGGGTGCCGTTGAGCGTGTCCTGACCTCATGCGTGAACTGGTATGTCAACGGTGAGCTCCGTCCACTGGATGATGCGGCACTCAAGACCATCGAGGACAACATGAACGCCCTCTCTTCAGATGGACTCCGTGTCCTCTCATTTGCACAGAAGACCGTCCCCGCATCGTTTGACCATTCCTCCCGTGAAGCTGTTGAGTCTGAACTCACCTTCCTCGGCCTCGTTGGTATCTACGACCCACCACGTCTCGAGTCCCGTGCCGCTGTGAAGAAGTGCCACAGGGCTGGAATCAACGTACACATGCTCACTGGTGACCACCCGGGCACAGCACGTGCCATTGCCGCTGAAGTTGGTATCGTCCCTCACAACTTGTACCACTACGCCCAAGATGTCGTGGATGCCATGGTTATGACCGCCCAGCAGTTTGACGATATGGCCGATGACGAGATTGATAAGCTTCCCGTGCTCCCATTGGTGATTGCCCGTTGTTCCCCAAAGACCAAAGTGAGAATGATTGAGGCCCTGCATCGTCGTGACAAGTTTTGTGCTATGACCGGTGATGGTGTCAACGACTCTCCCTCTTTGAAGAAGGCAGATGTCGGTATTGCCATGGGTATTGCCGGGTCTGACGTGGCGAAGGATGCTGCAGACATCGTCCTGAGTGATGACAACTTTGCCTCGATCATCAACGCTATTGAGGAGGGAAGACGCATGAATGACAACATCCAGAAGTTTGTGCTCCAACTTCTCGCTGAAAACGTTGCACAGGCTTTGTACTTGATGATTGGCCTAGTGTTCAAGGACAGAAACGGACTCTCGGTGTTTGCACTGTCTCCTGTTGAGGTTTTGTGGATCATTGTCGTCACCTCGTGCTTCCCTGCTATGGGTCTCGGTGTTGAACGTGCTGCCCCTGACATTATGGAGAAGGATCCAAAGCCAACGAAGGAGTCTGTCTTCTCCTGGGAGATGCTCGTCGATTTGTTCGCCTACGGTGTCATGATGGCTATTGCATGCATGGCCACTTTCTGCGCCTGCATCTATGGCTTTGGCGGCGGTGAGCTCGGTGAAGACTGCAACACAGAATACTCCTCCTCATGCTACTGGGTGTTCAGATCCCGTTCTGCCTCGTTTGCCACGATGACTTGGTGTGCCCTGATCTTGGCTTGGGAGGTTATTGACATGAAACGCTCCTTCTTCGCCATGAAACCAGACACTGAGACTCCATGGACACAGGTGTTCAAGGACATTTGGGCCAACCAGTTCCTGTTCTGGTCTGTCATTGGTGGTTTTGTCTCTTGTTTCCCAGTGGTGTACATCCCAGTGATCAACGACGTTGTCTTCCTGCACCGTCCTATCGGGAAGGAGTGGGGTGTCTCCATTGCCATGACCGTGGCCTTCTGGATTGGCTGTGAGTGTTACAAGGCCTTCAAGAGAATATACATCAGAGAGAAGAAGGCGCACAACCCGGAGTACGACTTGGAGAGATCCAATCCATTCGAGAAGTACGTCTCCTTCTCCAGAGCCAACACTGGCCAAGTTTAATCTTCAGTTTGTTTTTTTTTTTGTTATACACATACACTTCATAACTCCTCTGTAGCCAAGAATCTAATCACCTGTCTATCAAACTCCTCATGATTATCCAAGAACACGTTATGACCAGCATTACGCACAATGGAGAAAGACACGGGACACTTGCCCTCCTTCTCCACCTCCTTGGCAAACTGGTATCCAGCCTGTGAGTTCATCCAGTCATACTGTCCATACATCAGATGCACAGGCACCGTCAACTCCCTTGAATGGTCCAAGATCGGATCATGTGCCAGGATCTGGTTGTTCAGTATAACTCTCAAGTTCTTGTACGCGTTGCTCTTTTGGTGGAACAGCGCAATGGTGTACTTCACGAGCAGCTTCACCTGTTCGTCATGTGTTGAGCCTCTGGAGTACCGCATGCTCAAGTACTTAGAGATCAACTGACATCCGAAAGGACCAAGTGCCTTGGTGATTGTGAACCCCAGTGCGGAGACGATACGTGGGACGAATGCTGGACGGTAGTACCTCGACGATGACGGGTCGTCTGAAGTTAACCCGGAGTCGATGGCGTTGTTCACTGAGAACAGATTGCGCTCCACTCCAGCAGGCGAGCAAAGGAGGAGCTTGTTCACGCGGTGTGGATACCTCAGGGCGTAGTGGAAGGACATGAGTGCCCCGAAGGAGTGTGCCACGATGTTCACTTTGTCAAAGTTGTGCTCCTGTCGCCACTGCTCAATGGCATCGGTGTAGTACTCCTCCACGCGCTTCACTTTCTCACAATTCTTCTGTCTGTCCTGTTTCAGTTCGAAGTGGAGTCTGTCCTCATCGTCTTTCTTCAAAGTGAGCTCTTGTCTGATTTTGGAGATCTTGAGTGGTCGTTTGTCGCTGAGCCCGGTGTCTGGGAGGTCAATGGCGTAAAGATCCTGGATGGATGTGCTCAGCTGTGGGAAGTTGCGGTGGTAGAACAGTGCGGATGCCGCATGCCCATGGACGAGCAAAGTTGGAGTGGTGATGGGTCTCGTGGATGTTGATGAGATGTGGAACTCATGGAGTCCAGCCACAATAGATCGTTGGAGTGAGACGCCAGGAGGAAGAGTCACTGTCTTCAACACAGCATCCTCGTACTTCCTCAGTAGCGTATTTGTCGGTGTGCTCAGCCATTGCCAGTAGAACGCCAGTGACTGTCTGAAGGTGAGATCGTTCCGGCTCCCAGGCGCAGCTCTGATCTTATCCACCAGAGACTTTTGGCGGAGCAAGAAAGTAGCAGAGGAGAAGAGCCGTGTCTGTGTGGCCCTAGATACGGTAACAGCTGGGCTCAAGAACATCGTTGACTGCCTCTTCCCCAGAGGATCAAAAGATAAGAGAGCGCCTCTCGGCTCTCATTGACCGCCTAGCTTTGGGCTTTGACATCACACCCGGACACCACGCGTCGTTTAGCGTTTAGCGCGGCTCGTATAGCTACAGAATCTTCTATGTTACAACTTTTTTGTATGGTTAGGAGTCTAAACATATGGATGCAGAATGTTTAATTGAAGCTCTCCACTATTCTCGTGATGTCGTTGAGAGTCATGAGCCCAGCAAACAGTCCATTGTGGCGGAAGAGCACCACTCTCGGCTTCATCTTGAAGAACACCTCCACGAGCGACGGCAGGGGCAAGCTTGGGTTCATCACAATATGGTCAGTCTCAACGAGATGCGCCAGCGAGTATACATCGGTCTCACCGTGTGCGTAGTGCCCGAAATCCACTGGTCTCTCACCGTCGTAGTGCGCACTGGCATGGATCTTGACGTACTCATCCTGCAAATCCGCAACACAAACCCATCCAAACAGTCTTGGGGACTGACGGCTCTCCAGGATGGGCAAGCCCTGGTAGGGCAACTGGTCCAACTTGGCCTCGAGATCGTTGACGGTCATCCGATCATCGAGGTAAAGAGCATCAATCTCATCCACGGGCTTCATGAGCTCCTCCGCTTTGGTCAGGGGCAAAGGCTGGTTCACCTCAATGAGGTACGGATACCCAAAGAACTTGATCCACTGGTCGTAGCAGTTGAGCTTGTCGTACTTGTCGTTCGTCCAGCGAGCAACGATGACGGTGATCATGATCGGGAGGACATACGACAACGCACCGGTGAGTTCAAACACAGTGACAACGACCCATACGGTCATCTTAGTGGTACCAGCGAGGAACGCAGCAGAACCGACAACGGCATAGGCACCGGGTGAGATGCACAGTTCTGGTGTAACGTCACACAGGTTGCTCAGGAAGGGAGTGGAGTCCTGGATGTCCTCGATGAACATCCCCAACGCACGGCCAAAGATCGCACCGATGGCCAATGACGGCGTGAGCACTCCCGCTGGGACAATCGTTCCGAATGTGTATGCTGTGAGGATGGATGCAACGACACCAGCAGTGAGGAGGAGCGAAATGGCGTAGCCGCTATGAAGGGCACACAGACCACCAATTGTATCGTCATCGACTTGTTCACAGTCCATGTAGAGTCTTCCCAAAAGTGAAGTGAGTGACATGCGTGGGAACACCAAAGGATAACACACTAAGGCGGTAACAAGCGTCAAGGCCAACACCTCCAACACCTCATATTTCGGACCCTTCGGGGTGATGTTCTGTTTTCTCCAGTGGGCAAACCTGAGGTTGAGCTTGTTGAACACTGCACCGTACAACCCACCACAGACGCCGAGGAACACGAACCCAAACATCTCCATGCTCAACCATTGGTTGTGCATTGTCACGTAAACGTTGATACCTTCTTTGAACGTGTTGAGCACCACAGTGGAGATCATAGCACACACAAACGACGTCCACATCTTGTCACTCGGGTGGAAATAGGAGGTGAGCTGTTCCAAAGTGAAGATGACACCAGAGATTGGTGCGTTGAACGCAACGGCGATACCCGCTGCAGTGGCCGGGACGAGCAGTTCTCGTCTCTTGGCCTCGTTCTGATCCAGGATCGGGAACAGCTTGATGAGCATCTCAGCACAGCAGCACGCAATGTGAACCAGTGGTCCTTCCTTACCGACCCACAAGTTGGCACTGACGGCGAGTGCGAGACCAAACAGCTTCTTGAGCATCGTCTTGTCTGAAAGAAAGTCGTCAATGACCAGTCCACTGATTATAGACTTGATCTCAGCGATACCCGATGTCCTCACGTATGCACCACCTTTGGAGACATATGCAGCAGCAGCAGCAATGACTAAGGACGTGAAGATGAACACGAAGTAGCGATACAGGAAACTTCTGGCCGCGTATTCTTCCAGCCCAATCATCTCATCCCAAGTGCTCCACTGTTCACACAGCGTACCTTCGCCAATCTCAGTGAGCGAGTCACAACAGAGGGCCTTGGTCTTCCACACACCTTCTGAACAAACACCATCTTTCACGTCCGTGAGCCATTTGTAGGAGTAGTCGAGTGTGGATGTGAGCACACCAATGAGCAGTCCAGTGCCCACAAGGACGATCCACCGTGCGCTCTGTCGTATCTGGCGACCGAACCGGGACTGGATGTCGGCATTGCTCTTGACAACGTTGTTCCGGGCATACTCGTGCGCCCACTCGATGGAGTCCAGGTGTCGGTAGTGCTTGGGACGTATGGAGCGTGAATGCGGCTGTTGTGTGTCGTGTGTGTCGTCCGCGGTGACGATGGGGACGCCGTCCCAGGGATCCTCTGCGGTGAGCAGCGGCCCGTTCTTGGACGGGGAGAGCAGCGGTTTGTCCATTGCTCCTTAGTGCGCTGGGGAGAGAGTGTGCGAGAGGAAGGGGGCAAACCTGTCCGCGACGTCATCAAAGCTATGGGTTCCCTCCTCCAGGAGTGGCCCAACCAATATTTGGTGGTGTCCGGGTGTTGTCGACCCTCAGCGCAAAAATACTTGGGCTCTTGGGAAGGTAAACAAAAGCCAGTGATGTTCTTGTAGATGTTCAACTAATTACAGAGCCCAATGTCCTTCTTCGGCAAACCAGCCTCGTCCACGAACACAACGCTCGGCACAGAGGCCGACCTGGCCAACGACATCATCGTGCCGAACCCACCGGAGGACTCGATCTCGGACATGGCCTTCTCTCCACAGGCTGAGTTCTTCTCCGTTTCGTCGTGGGACAAGAAGGTGAGAATCTACGAAGTCTCAGGCACAGGGGCCGTCGAGGGTCGTGCGTTGTACGAGCATGATGCGCCTGTGCTCTCCACGAGATGGAGCAATGATGGGACAAAGGTGATATCCGGTGGCTGTGACAAACAGGTGAAGCTGTACGACTTGCAAAGCGGACAGGCACAGCAAATTGGTGCACACGATGCACCAGTGAGAAGTGTCAGATTCGTCGAGTGTGGACCAGCGAACACACCTGTCGTTGTATCCGGGTCCTGGGACAAGACGCTGAGATACTGGGACACGAGAAGTCCTACGCCTGTCGCCACGATACAGTTACCCGAGAGAGTGTACGCCATGGACTCGTCGCAGAAGCTGCTTGTTGTCGGCACAGCAGAGAGACACGTGTGCATCATCGACCTCAACAACCCACAGACCATTTCCAAGACTACGATGTCCCCGCTCAAGTGGCAAACGAGATCCATCGCATGCTACCCTGCGGGCAACGGGTATGCCCTTGGGTCCATCGAGGGCCGTTGTGCCTTCCAATACATTGACGATGCCGAGCAGGCTTCACAGGGATTCACTTTCAAGTGCCACCGTAAGGCTGAGACCAAGAACGGACGCACGGAGAACAGCATCTACACTTTGAACTCGATCTGTGCACACCCGGTATACGGCACGTTTGCCACTGCTGGGTCCGATGGATGTTTCCACTTCTGGGACAAGGACTCCAAGCACAGACTGAAGGGCTTCCCATCGCTCGGTGGCCCGATCAGTGCCGCAGCTTTCAACAGAAACGGATCTATCTACGCCGTTGCCGTGTCGTACGACTGGAGCAAGGGATACCAGTTCAACACTCCACAGCATCCAAACCTCATCAGACTGCATCCTACGAAGGACGAGGAGGTGAAGCAGAAGAACAAGAGACGTTGATCATTGTGTATACTACTCTTTAAAAGATCCTGCCGCTTGTTAGGTTGATCGTTGTACCGAACCCGCCCATTCCACTATCCATCTTGCGAGAAACTTCGCCCATGTACTCAGCCACGTTACCGTGTGATGGCAGAGGTGTCTTGTCCTTGACGTAGTCAATCAGCTCTGGATACTTTGTGCCACGGAGCTTAGCGAGGAAGTCACACTGGTCCATCATGATCAGTAAGAACTCCTTGAAGTGGTACTCGAACGGGTTCTCCTCGAAGAAGACCTTGGCCTGTCTCATCAGACTGTCCATAATGATCAGCCGGGCCTCCTGTGGTCTGTTCTCGGTCTCCATAATAGATCTAAACGGCTTGATCTTCTTCTCCAACAAGAAGGGCAACTCCCACCCTCTCTGTGGCAGATCTTCGCAGCACCGACTGAGCCAAGCATCGAACTTGATCCAGTAAACCTCGTCACCGACACTTGGAACAGTCTCTGCGTCAAACCCCTCGACGCACTGATCCTTTGGATGACACATCTCCTTCATCTTCCTGCGCCAGCACTCATCCTTCACAAGCCCAGCAGCGCATTGGAAGAAGTGCTTCACGTGCCAGTAGTGTTCCCAGAACTGTTCACGAGTGGATGGGTATCTCGTAGTAGAGAGTGTCACGGGGCGCAGGGCCATGCTCCATCGTGTGGCATTCCTGCGTTGTTCGTCGGTGAGCGGGGATGGAGGTATGGCTTTCGGGTCGACGATGTATGCCACCTGTCCCATTGAGGAGATGTGGACGTCTCCTGGGACGTTGAGCTTGTGGACGGTTTCGGTCATTTGATGGGTTGGGTTGATCAGCGTGGTGTGGTGGGTGTGTGTGGAGTGGAATGGGGCACGGGGGCCATGATTTTCTAACGTAGCTTACGAGGTGTACACCCGGACACGGCCAGACCAGGGAGTACCTCGGGGGGCATGTGGATCTATCTTTTGTGGCATCTACAAAGAGATATCGACCAGAGATACACACATTCATTGGTCAAAGTAACAAGATCAACAGCTCATTACTGACAGCTCTCGCAACACGAGTCACAGCTCACGGGCATCTGCAACCCCCACATCGTCACCGAGAGCCTGTACACAATGTTCCACATGTACTCAAACACGATCCCCTCAGAGGGCAGTGGGGTCTTGTCGTCGTAGTACTGCACCAGCTCCGGCTGGTCAAAGTCCTGGACTTGGAGTCTGAGCCTCTTCTCCAGCTGCAACTGGTGCCGCAGCGAGTCCAGGAAGTAGTACAAGTAGTGCAAGTTCGGATGCTGGTAGAACCAATCCATCACCTCCATCATCAGATCTGCCCTCTCCTTAAGGATCAGCGGCTGCATCTCCCACGAGAGGTAGTTTGCAGCTGGTGCGCCGATGGAGACGAGCTTCTTCGAAAGACACCACTCGTCGCCCGTGTCCCAGCCTCTCTGTGGCAAATCGTCAATCCAGCGGGACACGGCAGCGTCGAACCTGCTCCAAAACACATCCGGAGAGGACCCTTTGTCTTGTGAGTCGAACAGCCCCGTTTCAAGGTCCCGTGGGTGGATGGCCCTATCAAAGAAGTTCCTCCAGACGTGGGGCTTGAGCAGCTCCCACGAGCACTGCATCCAGTGCTTGAGTCGCCAGTAGTAGTCGAGTGCCTCCTCACGGGAACGAGGATACGTCTTGGGCAGTGGCGGCTGGGAGTGGAGCAGCGCCACGGACCACCGCGTGAGCTGGTTCTTCTTGTGTGTGGACAACGAGCCGCAGGGTGGGTGTGTGCGCTCGCAGAACTCGATGAGCTTGAGCGCCTCCGGTTCGCAGGAGTTGGCTGGCAGTCGGTTGACGGCGGCGAGGAGGCCTTGGACGTGCATTTGGTGGGGAGGTGGTGGTGGGTGGTGGCAGAAAAGAGGGGGGTTTTGATGGGAGCCCCCCGTAGGGTACGACAAATTGTTCGGGAATTTTCTCGCTCCTCTCCATCAACACCATTCACCAAACAACGAACAACAAAGAACGAACAACCGGCAATGGACACGCAGATCAACGTCAGAAACCCCAAGCTCGCCCGCACATTGGCCCGTTTCAAGGCCAAGATCGCCGAGGGCGACTTCTACGAGGCGCACCAGACTCTGAGAACCATCGCCAACAGAAACGTGCGCTCCAAGGCGTACGACGACGCCATAGACCTGCTCTACCACGCCGCACAGATCCTCCTCCGCTCTGCACAGCCAGCGACGGGCTCAGACCTCACTAGCTACCTCGTCGAAGTGTTCGTCGAGAGCGAGACGCCCGTGGACGCCGCCTCCAAGGGCAAACTCATCCAGCTGATCCAGCTCTTCCAGTCCGACGAGCCCTCGCTTAAGCAGGTGGCCATTGAGATCACCAACTGGAGCATCAAGTTCGGCAACTACCCTTACGGAGACCCAGACCTTCACCACGCACTGGGTGTGAAGCTCGCTGAGAACGGCGGTGCCCTCGCGTACGACGCGGAGAGACACCTCCTCTTGGGCACGTCGGCCTCTGTGCCCGTGTACACCCAGCTGCTGTGGGACTGGTACTGCGACGACGGCAACGTGCACAACTTTGGAATCTACTGCTCGCGCGGCGTTGTCCAGTACTTGCTCGTGCAGAACGTGAAGGCCGCCAACGAGCTCTTGACGACGCTGCTGGCCAAGTTTATTGCAGCAGCTGCCCCGCCACACAGCCCAGTTAAGGAGGGCGACTACACCATCACCGTGTTTGACACCTGTCCACAGCTCAACTTCCTGCAGCTCCTGCTCGCCACCATCACCAAGGCGGACCAGGGCATGTACAGACGTCTCCTGACACGCTACAGCAGCGAGATCAACAACCTCGAGTACCAGGACGCCATGGCGCTCATTGGCGAGGTCTACTTCAAAATCCCAATACCCAAGCAGACGAACTTGATCGCCGACATGATGGGCAGTTTGTTCAGAGGGCAGCAGTAAGAAAAAGAAAAATACACAATCACTTCTTTATGGATGAGTACTCCACCGCCTTGGCGAGCTCGGGTCTCTTGTTTCCCAACAGCTCCTCCACCGCCTCTTTGTAGCCAAACCATCTCCTCCGTCTCTCCTGGCACTCCGGGAACACGTCGTGCTCCTTCTCCACGGTCATCTCGAAGAAGTGGAACTCGCTGCGTGGCGGACACACTTTGTAGTCCGCATCCTTCACCTCGCCCTTGGGCCAGTCCTTCGGTGGTCTCATGTCCTGGACAACGGGCAACGCCCTCACAATCTCACCAGTGACGCCCGCCTCTTCCCACGTCTCACGCTGTGCCGCTCTAGAGAAATCCTCTGTTTCGTCGGTCTCGATCCCGCCCTTGGGTAACACCCATTTGCCCGGGTTGGCCGACGACGACACGAGCAGCACCTCGGTTTGGGACTTGTTGAGACACACGCAGCCAGCAACGAGACGGGCGCCCGTTGTGGCGCTGAACAGTTGGTTCTGGCGGCCCACACGTGCTGTGGCGGCGTAGACGACCGGTGTCGACATTGTGTTCTTTGGTTGGTTGTTTGTGTTGTTCAGTGGGGGGTGGTGGTGTGTTGATGATGATCTTTTTCGGAGCTTTTCTCTTTGCCTTTCCCAGCCCACGCGTACCAAGACACCACCCAAAAAGAGATGTCATCCGCGTTTGACCAATACGTCCGTCTCCCTCCTCCCTCTGCCCCTTCCTCTCCCTCTTCAGACTCAGACTCAGATGACGACCTCGAGGGGCTCCCGCTCTCCCACTCGTTCCCGCTCACACAGACCAAACGCATCAGCTCGCTAAAGTTCACATCTTCAGGGAACAGACTCCTCTCATCCACCAGAGACTGTCTGATTGACGTCTATGACTTCCAGTCGATGAACCCTACGAATACCACTCCCTTACGCTCTTTCGAACCCGTGGAAACACACGAAATCGTGAAGCTTGACATCAATCCACAGAACCAGATCCTCGCCATCCCCAACGCAACAACTTTCAAACTCCTCAGTGGTGACGGCGTCGAAGTCCAAGAGTTCAAGAGCGGTGATCGATACATCTACGATGTGAAGCAGACGAAGGGCCACACGGACATCATTAATGACGGGCTCTTCCACGGAGACAAGGCCATCACTTGTTCCAATGATTCCACTTTCAGAATCTGGGATCTCAAGGGAAAGCAAGACCGTGTCAACTTCATCAAAGCCCAGGGGAAGAAATGTAAAGTAACACACGTGGACTCTACTCGTCAATTCGTTATCTCAGGGGATAACGCTGACCGTGTGCTTTTCTGGGATTGGAAGTCCAATTTCAACAGACCAACATCCACCATCACCACCAAGGGACTCTGCACATTCACACACTGCACGACGGACGACACGCTCATCCTCATACGTGATCAAGACTCTCTCAAACTCTATGACACACGCAACCTCTCCCAACCAATGATCCAACGACTCAACTTCCCCTCTACACCATCCAACCTCGTCTTCCAAGACTCACACATCCTCGCTGCACAAGATTCTGCACTCCACATCCTGGACAAGTCCGATCTCATGACCCTCACCACTGTCTCCACGTACTCCCCTGTCACAGCTCTGGACTGGAACAGCAAGATCAACCACATCGCCATCGGTACACAGCAGGGCGATATCACTTTGCTCTTTGACCCATCAACTTCCAAAAATGGCGCAATGGTCTCCATCCAGAACAAACCTAAGAAGAGACACATCGATGAGATGGATTCAATGACTACGAGTGCTACGACACAAGCTTACAACATGGAGGAGCTCGCGGAGCTCAACAGGTCCAAGAAGAAGAAAGAGCCAAAGAAGCAAACCATGATCTGGGGCACTACGGATGCAAGCAAAGTGTAACGCATCAAAACAAAGAACATTCTCATCCAATAAATAAAAAGCACAAAGCACAATCATTTCAAGTATGCACCGTTGGTCATCTCGTACTCGTACTCCAAATCAGGCTGGAAGTCAGCATACAAAGACTCTGGATCCGATGTCATGTGATAAGTGTAGGCAGCCTCCTCGTCGCCAACGTACACCTTCTTGTACGTCGAGTTCATCATATCAGCCTTCATCTGCACCTCGCACGACTTCTCCATCAACGTGAACAAGTATGCAGCCTCGTCCACAGTCTCGCCAACGGTCAAGAGACCGTGGTTGAGCAAGATGATGCCCTTGCCGTCGCCAAGAGCCTTGGCCAATCTCTTGCCCTCGTCCTCCTCGAGCACAACACCACCGAAATCGGAATAGACAACGTGCTTCTTGTAGAACACACACACATCCTGGTTGATCATCTCCAATGGCTTGCCGAAAGTCGAGTAGGCCTTACCCCAAACGGAATGGGTGTGACAGGCGGCGTTCACGTCTGGACGCGCCTTGTGCAACTCGGAGTGGATCTTGAACCCAGCGGCATTCACAGCAGCCAAGTTACCACCAATCACGTTGCCCTCTTTGTCAACGTGCACGAGATCAGACTTCTTCATGAGCGAGAAGTGACGGCCCAAAGGGTTGATCCAGAACGTCTCCGGGTCCACTGGGTCTCTGACAGAGATGTGCCCCGCAGAGCCCTCTGTGTAGCCCTTTCTTCCAAACACACGGAAGGCGCCCGCAAGGTGCTCCTTGATCCACTCACGCTCCTCGTACTTGTCCGTGAAAGTAGGTCTCTTGAAGCGGTATGGGTACTGCCCGGAAACGAGGTTGTGGATGCCCTGTGGAGGAAGCTCCTTCTTGTCAGGCTGTGCAGCAGCAGGGGTTCCGCTCACGTTCAGCTTGAGCACTGGCTGTTCGGTGGTGACACTGGCGGTAGCGGTCTGGGACATCGTCGGTGGAAGGTGTTTGCAAGGATCTGCTGTGGGCGGCTAATCGGGGGAAACTGGGACCCCAGTGAGGGGCGCTCTTCGCCCTTTTTATACGCAGTGCCCATCGATAAAAGGGCCATTGCGATGTCCGTATGCGGTAAGCGGAAGGTGCCAGCGAGCGCTGCCGCGATGGAAGCGGGGTCGGTTGCCCATCGCGGGAGTCTTCAGCGACGTTGGGCCGCTCGGAGTTTCCTGCCCAAACGGGCGTTGGCGGCGAGGGACCCATGGCTGACAGGGCGGGAACTGGAGCTGGAGAGCCTACCTGGAAGGACAAAGCAGATATCGTCTATTGTGAGGTAGTTGCTCACTGCCCTAAACGAGCATTCCGTGGTACTCAGCGCCCTCCTTCGTCGCCAGCGACTGCCATTGCGTGAGAAACCGGTGTGCCAGTGGCTTACACAGACGGCCCGACAGACTCAGCTTCTCCACGCGCGCCAGAGACTCAATGTACAAGATCTTGGTCTGACTCTCTCCAAAGAAGTTCCAGATGGTGAAGAAGAGTGCGAGTGGCACTGCGGTCCCCGGTCCATTGGTCATCATGATGTCTGGATGGCCCGTGCGGTGGCCCTGTCTTGAAAGTGTGGTGAAGATAACGAAGGTACTGTAAAGCGTGGACTTGACCGACGACAACAGGGATTCACCCACTTTTCTCGCTCTCGGTAGCTCCATAACTGTGTACTTCTCCGCCGGAATCTCCTGCTGCTCAATGAACTTCTCCAGCACCTCCACAGAGGAACTGTCGCCAGCGGACACAACAAACACAATCTTTCTCAGATCTCTCAAGTTGTCCACCGTGCTCAGCATGCGAAGCATCTCACCGGTGTGGCCCCCAGAGCCAAGTAGCACCATCAGATACTTTCTGTTCCACTTCTTTGTTGATTTCGGCTGGTACTTGTTGAGCGAGAAGCACGGCACGACGTAGCACAAGCGGCACACGAGCAGCGTGTAGACAAACAAGGCAAGAGAAGCAAGTTCCCACATGACTCCAAAAGGTCTTACTGGTAGAACAGGTGAACTGGTAGGGCCGTGGGCCGGTGGCACCGTAACGTAAACATCGTCGCCCACTGCGCGCCGCCAAAGGAGAAGATAATCAGCGCAAATGTCCGGGTGTTGAAGATGTGAGAAAAGGGGCTTCGTGTCACATTCGACGCGTTCAGAACACCTCTTACTGCGTTGGAATCATCCTTTCTTTCTCCCACACGACTCAGAACATCCGAGATGTCGAACTACATGGAATTGGCAGTGCGTACTCCGCCTTTTTGCTCTAATTTGCAAGTGAATGACTAACAAAGCAAACCTACTTCAGGGCGAATACATGGACTCATCAAGCTGGTCAGCTCCAATCTCTCCAGAGAACAACAAGTTCCTTGCCACAAACCATCTCCTTCTCAGTAAGTATCACACTTCTTCGGTTTGCCCATTTCTAGATCTAAGACACCAACGAAGCCAGACAACTAACAAGCACACCACAGCCGTCTTCCTTCTGGTAGTGGCATTCCTCGATGACAAGACTACACTCGCTGGAAACCTCAAGTTCCTCGCCATATCGCTCGCAGCTTCGATTGCAATCGGCTTTGGCTCCGTCTTTGCCGCCAACTACGTCGGGGTATACGTTTGAAAACACCAAAAGGAGACGAACGCTCTAGTATAACGAAGAAGGCTAATGAAATGTTCCATGACAGCTTGTTATTCTTTTGTACAGGGGTGAAACATCCCAACAAGAGAAGTCTTTCATCCACTCTGCTCTCATCTTCACACTCTGCTACAGAATTGAGAAGGTCCGTTGGTCCGGTTTTGTGTTACCCGTCCCCATCCCGGAGATGCTTTCCCCGGGTTTTGTGTCACATCGACAGATTCCCACTTTTTTTGCCTGGATCTGAGCTCGATCCCGAGAGCTAGGGGTTTTGTGGTATCCGTGACACTTCTGACTCTCGTCTGCCTTTGGCAAGATACGTTCGATGTACTCGGAACATGCTTGAGTTCTCCCCAACAACGGCCAACCAACAATGACACAACTTCTTCTCCCCATCCTGATCGTCGCCATCGTTGGCCTCTATACCATCCATCGTCGCAGAGTGCTGTTCTACGCCAACCTCGCCCCAGACCAAGTGATCCCGATGTCCTCCACTCCACACAAGATCCTCATCACCATGGACTCCTCCGACTCGATGACCGTATGGAGCTCAACACAGAGGAAGTTGTACAAGATCACCAAGGACGGACACAGATGGCACATCCAGACCCCCTCGGGCAAGAACGCCGCCACTGTTAAGCATACGTTTCAGGAGAAGTACATCGTCTTGGCCGCTTCGTCTCCAGTGAGCGATGCCCCGTTGGTTACTACGCCCTCGGTGATCAGGATGGATACCACTTTGTTCTCGAACACGAACAGGTTCAAGGAGTACAAGTTCTCGTTTGGTGCAGAGCCCTTCTTACGGTGGTGCGGCATGGATCATTTTGAGATCGTCACCGACTTGCAAGACGATGCTGACGGGTTGCAATCTGTGAGACAACGCGTGGCCTTCTGTGACGGTGTCGTTGAGAACTCAGTCGTCCTCTTGTTTGACTACAACGAGATCAACTTGGAGGTGTTGGTTTCTACGTTCTTGTTGTCGCTGTTGTGTGAGAAGAGTCTACTCAACAAGGCCAGAGGGTACAGTCGTGCTCAGTCGTTGGAGGAGAAGTGTCATTTCAAGGTGTAACGACAACCACTGTATATACTCACACCACTCCCACAGCACGTTAACAAGGTTTTTGTCAGTGGCCCGTAGTCGTTCCATGTGTCTCTGTCCACATCGATAAACCTTCTCTCTGTAACTGGGTCTACTTTCACGTGTGTCGTCAGGACAGGCAAGAACGTTAAGCTGCAGGTGGCCCACTCGTTCTCTGTGTGCGACACCATCGACTCCGGGTTCTGATCTTTGTTGAAGTCAAACGTCTCTGAGAAGGAACCGCAGCTGATCACCACATCCTTCACGGGCACATTGGACTTCTTCCCTGCCACGAGGTTCAAGTTGTTCAACACGGCCCCGTCAAACAGATTGTCAAATTTGAGCTTGTTCTTCGAGATATAGCCCAACACCAACTCCGCGTACTTCTTCTTGATCAACTCATCCTGATCACAACTGACCAAGTTCTGAGAGGCGAGGAACAAAAGCTCTGGGTTCTTCACCACATCCTCTTTCAAGAAGGTCTCAAAATCAGCTTTGTAGTTCGGTGTCTTCGACTCAGGTTGTGTGTGGAATCTGTACCCGCTCATCTTGTACTCCTGGAACACAGCCAAGCTCGAGCCCTCGGCGTTGAAGTCGTTCTTCAGGGGAACAAAACACACTTTGAACACGTTCTCACTGGCGATTTTATACTTGAAGCGAGCATCCTCCTCAATGTCGTAGAGCACTGCGAGCACGTTACCGTCAAAGTTCAAATCGGAACCGTACATCTCCAGAGAGGCACGCTTGGTGTTGAAGTCGTTAAACTTGGCGTTCCACTTGGCCACACGCTTTCTCAAAATGGGCTCGAGAGTCTCACATGGGATCTGTTGAAGTTTGTCGTTGAGGGCCAGGGTCTTTGTTTGTGAGATCAAAAGAAGAGTGGTCGAGTTTGGATGGATCTTGGCTGGTGTCTGGATCCCTGATTCTGTGACCGTTGGCTCCTTGTTCGAGATCTTGGTGATCTTCCCACACGTGGTGTAGTAGATCGTCTTGGAATCTGCCGTGTAGAGGTCATAGACCATGAATCTGTCAGCTGTAACCCACTGTTCAACTTTGGAGCCTTCAACTCTGAAGATCTCATTCTTGCTCGACACGGCAAAGATCACATCACCAACAATCTTTATCATCACAATAGGACTGTCACAGACCTTGATGAAGTCTCTCTCTTCAATTTCCACTGGATCAATGGTACGGATGTGACCACTTGCCAACCCTTCAACGAGCAAAACGTCATCTTCGCTCTTCAGCCACCCGATAGAGTGAGTCTTGTTCTGGTCAAACTCAGTTTGTGTCTTGATCTCTTTCTTCGTAGTCAGGTCTCTCCACAGTTCACCATCCTTCACGACAAGAACACTATGATGAGTAGTCAAGACACCCAGGAGAGAACAGTTATCCACCAACGGTGACCATTCAATCTTTGTCACTGCCTGTCCAGCAGAAGTGAAGGTCGTGCCCGTACGTTCATCAGGCATCTCTGCATTATAGAGAGCATTAGCTGAGAGCGATTCCAAATCGACTGTCACAGTTTTGAACAGTTCCATCGATGTTTTGATTTCAGACTTGGTGTACCTTGGTGAGAGGATGGTAAGTTGACCGGCTGTGTTGAAAGCCAGCGAGCCATCTGCGGCCCATCGAAGGGCATCGTGGTTGTTCAGTTGGATGCGAGGAATTTGTAAATCTGGAAGCATTGCGTTGTTGTGATACTTTGCGCTGTCCACAGGGTTTGAAGACGATATTGTTTACGCGTATCTGGGACCTGGTCTCCAGGGTAAACAAAGCCCTGGCCCGCATCGAACAGGTTCGCGAGCATTCGCGAAAAACCACTGGAGCCGAGAATCGAACGAGTGCGGAATTTAACCGGAAATCAAAATAGATGACGTAATTGCTGTCCCGATTGGGAAAGCTTCCGCATTCGGACAAATTGAGCAAACGTCGTTTCTTTTTCGCGGCGATCCGCCCGAGCCCCCGAGCGCGGGCTGCTCGATCGAGGAACTTTTTCGCTCAGCTCCCCCTTCCAAAGGCACAGCACCGCTCCACCCTCTCTCGGCCCCCCCACCAACCACGGAAAACATCAAATCCGCTACGCAAACGATGGAGGCCAAACCACTCCAGAAGGGCGCAAAGCGCGAGATGATCGTCACCGCTTTCGCACACCAGTTTGACGGTGAGTTCCGCCTCCCGCCCGGCTTTGTTTTGGTGCTGGCCTTTTTAGGGCTTGGTGCCAAACCCCCAGATCTCAGCACTCCACCCTCGGGACCCGTTACTAACTAGCACTCGTGCCACAGAAGTCGACAGAGCTCTCTTTGAGTACCGCTCCAGAAAGCAGAACCACTACGGCCATGCCAACTTGCACGCCAACAGCAACAACAACAAGCGTCAAGCCCAACGTCACCATCACCACAGTAACCACCAGAACCACAACCATTACCACAACAGCCAGCACCAGCACCAGCAGTACCAGTACCACCACCAACAACAAGTTCAGCAGCAGCCACAGTACTACAAGACTGCCAACAACAACGCTGTCTATGGTATGAACCCTCAGCACCTCGTTCAGAGTTCTGCTCGTTCGTCTCCAGCTCCACCAACTTTGGTTCAGCAGCAGGTTTACCCACAGCAGCAGTTGTCGATGCAGCCAGTGCCACAACAGGCACAGCCACAGATGATGGTGTCCGGTACATCCATGGTTGCACCACAGCAGCCAGTGGGCTATGGCAGTGCAGTGGTTGCTCGCTCTCCAGACAGCTTCATCGAGGGTATCCACGCCGGTACCAAGTTTGACGGGTTCTCTTTGAACTTGTCCTGTTCCATCTCGAGCGGCGCTGGCTCTACCTCATCCTACTCCTCCATGGGAGAGTACGACATGCAGAACAAGTTGGCCGTTGGTGGTGGCTACACTTCGCACTCGTCGTTGTTGGGTCACGGTGGGCTCAACAAGATGACGGTGGGTACTAATGAGATCAATGTCATTAATGAGGATCATGTTTTCGATGAGTTCGGTACCACTGCCTCCTCCACCGCTAATAACACTACTACTTCCAACCGTGGTTGGTTGAACATTTGGGGAAACGATATGTCCGTTTGGGGTTGATTTGGTACAAAAAGTCTTTGTCATTTCATTTTTTTGTCTTACTACGGTGGTTTTTTATATTGTCTGGTCTTGTGTTATCAGGTATGAATAAGGGAGTCTCAGTTCATCTGTTTTTTTTATCTTGGGAGGGTTTCATGTGTCATTTTTTTTTCTTTGTTGTTGTTACAGTCATTGGGTATGTTGGTGTTTTTGTCTTGATCCTTCATGCTCATCACCCACAAATCCCATCGTTTTGTTTGTTCGTTTTGTTTCCTACTATTCATTTATCATGATGTGAAACGAAGTTTGACGTGGTTACATGGTTTTTTGTATGCTTGGTACTTCAGAGAGAAGGAGTTACAGGTTGTTCAGTTGTTTTTTTTTTTTTTCTATATCATTAAAAAGTATCTGCTCTACGTTGCTGAGCTGGTCAAGGAACAAGAGGAGGAAGAAGTCTTTTCTTGTCTATATCTATTCATCTTTGTTAAATTTATACAAACTTCTCTTGTGGCCTTTCTTTAGTCTCGGTGTTTGTCAGAGTACAGCCTTCATTTACTCATCTTACCATATCTCGTAGTCTGGTCTTCACAACACATCCAACTTGGGAAACCGTAAGTCCACCTTGGACTTTGACAATCTGGTCATACCACGTAGCTGGTAACTCTGTGGCTTGGGTATCCTGGACTTCCTCTTGGGTGGATGCTTGGTGACCTTTGACGTCGTGTAATCCTGGGCTGTGCGATTGTTGGTCCTCGACAAGTCAGAGTTTGTTATATCGTCCAACACTCTCCTCAGTTTGCCAAATTCGTGCAGCACTTCTCTTGTCCTTGATCTCTGTGAGCTCTTCTGAGGCGCTCTCTCCAAGAACAACATGGATCTGTTGTTGGGGTCAAAGATCTGTGAGATACCGAAACTCTGCGGACCTTTCTTCGACATCAAGTCCTGTACCTTGGCAGCAGCGTCTGGGTTGACCTGAATAGTGTTCTGCACCATGGTCGAGTACTGGGCATCACAGGTGAACTCTTGATTGGCTTCGTCCTCGTTCTGATCTTCAGGTTCTCGAAGATGCCTCTCAGCGTGGACCTCCTTGAGCTGTGTAGTGGATGAGTTGATGGCCTCGATAGAGTCTTCTTGTGGGTTCACCGTACACTCTCTGTCCTCAGATGCGGCCTCAAGGATTGTTGCGTCCTTCTCGCCAATCTGGAGTTCGTCTTCATGGATCCATAAGGAGTCAATGCGGACTTCTGAGAGCGTCTGTGGTACGACTTGTTCAAGCTGGGGATCACTGCGGTACTGCCTCTGGAGAAGCCTCAAGTGTTCTTTCGTGAGCTCCATCCTGGGTTTGGTGCACCTCTCTCGACCCCATCTCTGGTGTGGTGTCACCTGGCACTTCTTATCACGCCCAACTTCTACGACGCAGGAGGTGGGAATGCCACAAAAACCCCATATTTCGCCCTTACAAGTTGTGTTGTCCCTCGGAATTTACTTGTTTGGGCCATTTCCGGTCACACTTACCCGGTCGGGCCTCTCAAAAAATTCGGCTCCCATCTCAGCTGTCGAGGGAAAGGTAAACAAAAAACGGCAAAGCGGCTCTCGAGAACCAGGACGGCAAGCGCATTCACCGAGTCTGATCATACACCGGCAGGTTCATTGAATCAGTAAGTGGCATAGCTCTTATATGGGCTTTGAGTGGGCTTGATTTGGCTGCGAAAAGGTCGGGATCTGAATGGACAAAGGCAATGTATCGCGTCAAATCATCTCTCTCGGAGATCATCACGGCCAAAGAACGACCACTAACCCAACCCAACAGTGTCCAAACTTGCTACTCCATTCAGGAGCAAGATATTTGATGCTGGAACAAGCACAGCATTGACCGCACAACCGGCCAAGCCAGTGGCACCTGTTGTTAACGTCAACGATTACCTGACGGTTACTCAGGCCGACACCAACCAACCATTGGACCTTGCCAGCAAGTTCGTCGATGCGTCTTTGCTACGTGACAAGATCTCACCTGTCCTCGATGACAGCTCGTTCCACAACCAGGCCGTTGACTACAACTTCAGTACAGAAGTCGATGGACTCGGTCCATTCACACCGTTTGTCAAGCAAGAGCTCATCAACATCCCAGACGAGATCCTCGCCCAGTACAACAAGGCGGAGACTAAGGGTGCTATGGGTATCTTCCCAGAGATCAACAGAGCCTGGGTTGTCGTTGACAACAAGCTTATACTGTGGAACATGACCAGAACCTCGGAATTCCAGAGCTTCGAGGACATCAAGCACACAATTCTCAAAGTGGCGTTGGTAAAGCCCAAGCCAAACACATTCACAGACGCCATCAACTACCTTCTCCTAATATCCACACCATCTGACATACACATCCTGGCCGTCTCCTTTGCCAATAACACTTTGGACCTCTACAACACACATCTCTCTGTTCCAGCACAAGGACTCAGTGTGGATCAGTTCATCGTGTACGAGAAGACAGGACAGATCTTCTTCACCGGTGCAGGGGATGGGCTCAACATCTGGGAGCTTCAGTACTCAAACTCCGCTGACTGGTTCAACAAGAAGTGTAACAAGCGTTGTCTCACAAGATCAACAGTGTCGAGTCTGATTCCGGGTGTATCTTTCTTCTCCAGTTTTGCTGGTGACGAGACCCACACAGAGACCATCCTCAAGGTTGCCATCGACAATACCAGAGGTATCTTGTACACATTGACACAACAGTCCGTCATCAGGGCTTACAAGATCAGAGATGATGGATCCATTGACAGCCCGAAAGTGATCAGAACGCAAGCCATCACAAGATATGCATCCACATCATCGGCCAAGGCCTCTCCGCTGCTTGCACAGAAGTACTTGAAGATCGTCACCATCGAGCCAGTGAGCAGAAGTGAACACGAGGATCTCTGCTTGGTTGCCATCACCATCGGTGGTTGCAGGGTGTACTTCAACGGCTCTTCGTCTTCTCGTGCCATTGATGCATTCAGAGTGGAGAGCATCAAGTTCCCACCTACGAAGATGACTGATGATGAGATCGCCGCTGAGCAGACGAGATACAAGGAGGAGGAAGCCACGAGAGCACCAATGACGTACGGTCTTAAGAAGACGGAAGCCAAGGAGTTGCCAACTCGTTTGACATACCAGAAGAAGTCTGCTGTTCTGCACGAGTCCAGACCAACGAGTAAGCTGATATCACCAGGTATCTTCTTCGACGTTGTCCAGAAGAACGATCAGAGCCCCGACAAGTTGTTCGTGACTGTGCCAGACTACGGTGTGCTGAAGTACCACGACAAGTACACTGAGAACGCCACATTCCTCGAGTGTCAGGGCAAGATCCACCAAATCGTTGCCCTTTCGCCAACCTTCAACGCCACAGACCGTCCAATCGGTTACGCCAACGAGTTTGCCACACAGTACACTAAGGGCAACTTTGAGGTTGCTGTGCTCACCAACACCAGTTTGATCATCTATCGCTACAGAACACCAGACCAAGTCTTTGAGTCACTGACTGATGATCCTACCCCTTTCGTTGCCAAGTACGGTCTCTTGGAGTCTGCCTCCACTGCATTGTACGTTACTTGCAAGTTCTCCTTGCCAAAGACCATCAGATCCAATGCATTCAGCTTTTTCACGCTGGGTATTCCTAACGTTGTTGAATTCAAGCCAACGTACAAGGGTTCCGTCTCCTCATCGATTCTCTCGTCCAAGACAGATACGCTTTACAGCTTTGACAACGTCATTCTCAGTCCGAGATTCTATGGTATTGTGACACTACTTGGAAGACTCTTCCGTGATGTCTGGGAGGAGAAGGTGTTCAGGGTCAACAAGGATGTGAAGTTTGACAAGGAGCGCAGACTGGTGAAGACTTCCATCTTTGAGAACGAGTACTTGGACGGTGTCAACATCGACCAGGGCGATTTGGAGTTCTTCTTGTCCTCCATCTCCGTGTTGAACGAGTTCTTCCAAACATATGGTAACACCATTGCCTGCTTTGTTCCACCAAGCTTTAACAACCGCAACTTTGATAAGTCTGAGGAGTTCTGCAACCAGGCTGAGAACTTGGCCATCAACGCAGTGATCAGACTGGCCATCTCCATCAAGGAGGCCTTGTCGTTCCTCGCCGTACTCATCAAGGAGGGCAGTGACGAACAGGATGGTGACAGATTGAAGGATGTGTTCAAGTACTTGTCCCTCGAAGTCCAGCAGTCATTATCCAAGCTCACGTTCAAGGATGTGTTTGCACCAAACGACACTACAAAGAACCTGATCAAGGAGATCTTGTCATCCATCATCAACAGATCCATGTCCCGTGGTGAGTCGATCGAATACATCGCCAAGGGGCTGCAAGAACGCTGTGGTACTTTCTGCTCCGCCAACGACGTTGTTGGGTTCCGTGCCATTGAACACTTGAGAAAGGCCAAGGAGATTGGCTTCAGCGATTATGACGGGTTGAACTACCACTTGTCCCGTGCCATTGAACTGTTTGAGGCCATCAACAACGAGATCAGTTTGGAGAAGTTGAAGGAGTCCATCGACATCATGGTTGGCCTCAACGACTTCCCTCGTGCCATCAAGTTTGCGTTGAACATCAGTGCCGCTATCGACCAGGGTAACTTGGCTCATCAGTACGCTGCAGATGGCAAGTTGCCAAACGACGAGAGAAAGAAGTACTACGACTTGAGAAAGGACATCTTTGAGATTGTGTTCCAGTTGTTGGTGCAGGTTGACAAGGTTGCCCTTGAGTCCGACGTGAACCAGACTGTTGATGAGAACGGCAGAACGTTTGACAGCTCGTTGAGTCCATTGACTGACTTTGTTCAGCTTCGTAACTTGAGTTATGAGACCGCTTTCAAGTTTGAGGACAAGTTGTTCCACTACGAGTTGTACGACTGGTTCATCAGCCAGGAGGTGAGCGAAAGATTGTTGGAGATTGATACTCCATACGTCCTGGGATACTTGGAAGAGAAGGCCAGTGGTTCTTTGGAGATTTCGGACATGCTTTGGATCTACCAATCCAAGAAGGACAACTACTACCAGGCTGCACTGATCTCTTACAACTTGGCACTCAGTGACTTTGAGATCACATTGTCGCAAAGAAACGAGTACTTGTCCAGGGCTATCGGTTTCTGCAACTGTACCACGTATCCAAACGAGAGACAGCAGGTGATTCAGCTCTCCACGATGATTGAGGAGGTGTTTGAAGCATCCAACATCCAGTACGACTTGCTCGTTGCCATCACCAATGACAAGTACTTGGTTGAGGACAAGAAGGCTGAGTTGATTGAGCAGTTGAACGGTAAGATCTTGACTGTGAGTGAGTTGTTCAACGACTTTGCCAACGTGTTGTCGTATCACGAGATTTGTTTGAACATCTACAAGGTGTCTGACTTCAGAAACTCGGAGGAGATCTTGTCCAGATGGGAGCAGCTGTTCCAGCACTGCAAGGAGACCATCTACGCTGATGCTGGTTTGTTGACTGACTCCACTGAGGACGTGATCATTCAGGGAAGACACGCGGAGTATTTCATCAACTACCTCAGCAGAACTTTGGTGAAGGTTGGCAAGAAGCTGAATGGCTCGGAGTTTGTATTCCCAGTTGGTGAGTTGTTACCGATGGTGACGCAGTTGATCTACAACATTGACGATGCTGAGTCTCTTGTCTCTCAGGGTGGGATCGTGGTGATCTTTTTGGAGTGTGGGTTGTCGTATGACAAGTTGTACTATATTTTGAAGGAGTTGATTGAGACGAACGCCCACGACGTGAACGCCGTGCATTACAAGTCTGAGATGGTGTACTTGATCAAGCAGTGGTACGACGGTGACATCAGACTGAGGGAGATCATCTCCAACGACGAGGTTCGTAACTTGGTGGAGTACTCTGTCGAGAAGGATCCGATCAACAACTACATGCTGCGCACTGGTAACTCGATCTGAAGGTGATGGTGGGCTCATGTACATTAGTTTATTGAATAAAAAAAGTAAGAGAGGAGCATGTGACATTTGAGAAGTGTTGTAGATCTGCTTCAGGGGAGAAGTGATAAGAGTGTCTCGGAGAAGCGAGGCTGAGACGCCGAGATCTAGTTACCCACGTCGCTCAGGGCATTGATACAAACGGTTCAGTGGATCACAAGGTAGTTAGTTAAAGAGATGCATATCTAAGCTTCCCCAGAAGACCACACTCATAACCGCATGAACAATGGCTATTGTCTCCGCCTCCGCTGCGTACGTACCAACCTGCTCTCGGAGATTTCGGAGCACCGAATCCCTCGGGCACTTGCGCGCAGAAGCCCGGAGCTGTCAAAGTTGGTTAATCGCATGATATGACCGAATGTGGTAGCTCGAAGCGCGGGAGGTGATGGTGAGCCTTCCACACTTCACACCTCTACGTGGAATGCCTTGTTTGCCAGACCCTCCAGGAAGCCTATAATAAATCCAGCAAGCCTAGCAAGTTGCAGGGGGGGTGACGTGTGTCTACCGCAACCGCTCTCTTATTGTGTGGGCCCTGGCGAATTTAGCTCAGCGAACCCATCTGGGCCCAGCGAAGGGCGGGGAGCGATTAGTGAGCGTGCGCTGGCGAGCTCGTGGCCGTTGCGGGGCTGGAACTAAAAAAAGGTTACAAATGTGGACTGAGCGGAGAGTGCGATGACAGAACTGCTGGCGGGCCACAGGGCCACTTGGGGCCCACTAGGGCCCACCTCATCTGCTGGGGAGAGCCGTCACGCGTGGGAGACGGAGGAGGAGAAAGGTTGCTCTTTTGCGAACGGATGCATGAGCGCGACGGGGGGGACAGCCTTGCGATATGGTGGAAGGTTGCTCTCTCCAGCCAATGGCGACGGGGGGCAATGGCGACGGTTTGTGGATGAACTCGTGGATCCTGAAGAGCTCAGTGGACTGTAGACGGGTCCTTCACTGGCAGAGACCGTTGAGGTTGTCACCAGTGACCGTCGCTGCTTTTGACCGCGGCCCCCAGGCCCAAATCGCGGGATTTCCACCTGCCGCTTCTAGACGGGCGATGGCCGATGCCCGCTGACAAAATTGGCGCCTGTGATTCGCCCGACCCCACACTCCCCCTGGCCTCGGTATAAAAGCGGTGGGATCTGCTGTTGTTCTGCCCGTCTGGTGGCCACGTGCTGCCATCAACAACAAACTCTACAGCCATGTCCGACGACAACTCCAAACCGAGAGTCACCACCTCCCAGGGCTACCCGCTCCCAAACCCATTCGAGACCCAGCGTATCGGCCAGCACGGTCCACTGCTCCTCCAGGACTTCAACCTTATCGACTCTCTTGCCCACTTTGACAGGGAGAGAATCCCAGAGAGAGTTGTGCACGCCAAGGGCTCCGGTGCCTTTGGTTACTTTGAAGTTACCGATGACATCTCTGACATCTGCTCCTCCGCCTTCCTCGACACTGTTGGCAAGAAGACCAAGGCCCTTGTGAGATTCTCCACCGTTGGTGGTGAGCAGGGCTCCGCAGACGCTGCCAGAGACCCAAGAGGCTTTGCCATCAAGCTCTACACCGAGGAGGGCAACCTCGACTGGGTGTACAACAACACCCCGATCTTCTTCCTCAGAGACCCAATCAAGTTCCCACACTTTATCCACACACAGAAGAGAAACCCACAGACTCATCTCAAGGATCCAAACATGTTTTGGGACTACCTGTGCCAGAACCAGGAGGCGATCCACCAGTTTATGATCCTCTTCTCGGACCGTGGTACCCCAGCCGACTACAGACACATGAATGGTTACTCTGGCCACACGTACAAGTGGTCCAACAAGAATGGTGAGTGGTTCTACGTCCAGGTGCACCTCATCTCGGACCAAGGAATCAAGAACCTGACCGTGGAGGAGGCCACCAAGCTGTCTGGTGAGAACCCAGACCACGCACAGGAGGACTTGTTCAACTCCATTGCCAAGGGCGAGCCACCTTCCTGGACCGCCTACCTCCAGATTATGACTGAGGAGCAGGCCAAGGAGCTGCCATTCTCTGTGTTTGACTTGACGAAGGTTTGGTCGCACAAGGACTTCCCACTGCGCCGTTTCGGTAAGCTCGTGCTGAACGAGAACCCACAGAACTACTTTGCCGAGATTGAGCAGGCTGCCTTCTCCCCATCGCACACGGTTCCATACCAGGAGGCTTCCGCAGACCCTGTCCTCCAGTCGAGACTCTTCTCGTACCCAGACACGCACCGCCACAGACTTGGTACCAACTATGCCCAGATCCCAGTCAACTGCCCATACGCCAAGACGTTCAACCCAATCATTAGAGATGGTGCCATGTGTGTCAATGGCAACTATGGTGCTGCTCCAAACTACATCTCGACGCTGGAGAACCCGGTGCAGTACACACAACAGCCAAACTTCAACTACCAGGTGAACCAGGAGCACTGGTCAGGTCCAGCCACTCCGTTCCACTGGGCCGTGAGCGGGGACATTGACTTTGTCCAGGCTAGAGACCTCTACCAGAAGGTGTTGGCCAAGCAGCCGGGCCAGCAGAGAAACTTGGCACACAACATTGCCGTACACGTTTCCGGTGCGGTGCCTATCATCCAGGACCGTGTCATTGAGCTCTTCTCCAAGGTTGACCAAGGGTTGGGCGAGGCGATCAAGAAGGAGGTGCTCGAGTTGGCTCCTCGCTCCAAGGACAGCTCTGCTGCTGGGAAGTGTCCATACCACCAGAAGTTGTGATGTGGTGTCGTGCTTTGTATATTTGATTTGCCCTATTTATACGGTTTGATGTTTATGATGTGATTGGTTTTACTCTTTTTGTAGATCTTTTATTACTGCTTCTTCACAGCGAGTTGGCCTGGGACGTATGGGAACTTTTCTCTGAAGTGCTTGGCGATGTCCCTTCTCGTACAGACCCACACGCCCTCTTTCTCACTGATGTACTTGAGGAAGTTTCTCAAGGCGTTGGTTCTTCCCGGTTTGCCCATGATACGCGAGTGCATTGGGATGTTCATGATCTTGCCACCCTCGCGGTACAACTGGTCAAACTCCTGCTTCAAGTAGTCCTCGTAGATCATTGCACCTGGGAAACCTGGACCAGGAGACGAGGCGACAAACTTGTAGTCGTTGGTCACATAGCAGTATGGGATCATGAGCAATCCTTCCTTCTCAGAGTCGGGCAAGTTCTTCTCCTGTGGCAGGTCGCACCAGTATGGCACGTCGTCGGAGTACGAGTCAGACTCCCAGAGCAATGGCTTGCCCATGCGCTTGTGAGCCTCGTGGACGATTGCTGGGGTCTTGATGTTGCCTCTGCCGATGTATGCGCCGACTGGGGCCTCGCCCGTCACCTCTTCGAGCAGGAGCACTGCCTTCTGAACCATCTCGATCTGCTCCTCGTCGCTGAGCCCGCCCCAGTGGATCCAGCGGAGGCCGTGGTTGGCAATCTCGTGGCCGTCTCTGACGAGTGCCTTGCCGAAAGACGGGTTCTTAGCCAAGGACTGCGACACGGCGTAGATGGTCATGTGGTAGCCAAACTCCTTGAACAGTCTGAGCAGTCTCCAGCCACCGGCCCTGGAGCCGTACTCGAACTCGCCCTCGCTCATGAGGTGTCTCCCGTTCTTGATCTCGGTGTGCTCGCCGCCCTTCTCCCAGATGTACGCCTCTGAGCGGTCGTCGCCGTGGAGGATGTTGTGCTCGGCACCTTCTTCGACGTTGAGCACAAACGTCACCGCAATGCGGGCACCGTTGGGCCATTCTGGGTCTGGAGGGAACTCGCCGTAGCCCTCCATGTTGCGTGGGAGCTCGTAGTCCGGCAGCTCGCCTGGCACAAAGTCCATGGTATCCATCGTGTGTTGTTGTTGTTGTTGTTGTTGTGGCTGTGGCTGTTATGCTTGGTGGCGATGGAAGTGGCCCGGTGGGCCCCACCAACCGGCTTTATACCACGGGTGCACTGTAACCTTATCAGGAATACCACCCGGGGTAAAGGCTGATTATCGCCGGGTGGCAGATCCCACCATTTGAGGTTTCGGAAGAGGGCCGATAAGGTTCATCTCCCAGCCACCTCCCGCGAGCAGGGATTCTCTTCGGCGATGTTCCGAAACACAGACTGGCAATCTCCCGTCGGCTCATTGACATATACAACAGGATGATAAGACCGTGGAGATGGCACCACTGCATACAACTGATGATTCATTCCCGCCCTCTCCCAAAAGCGTCCCACACCAGCGGAGCCTCTCCGCGTCCTTCGCCGCTCCCCGGTCGAATGTAGAATTAAACCCGCGCTGTCCTGATAAAGCACCGATGTGCGATGTTCTGTTTTATAAGCAGAGACACCCGGGCCAGTTGGAGAGGTCAGACTGTGCCAATGACCTCCACAACTTCCACCGCCAATGTCCGTCTTCACCTTCGACTCCAAACAGGGCAACCCGATCACCACCGAAAACCTCGTCGCGCTGGGCGCTGACCTGGGCGTCTCTGAGAAGCCCGAGGAGTTGGAGCAGTACACCAAGCTGCTGGCCGTGTTCCACGACGCGTGCGAGGACATCATGGCCATGGACGACTACGAGCCCCTGCCAGACCTCGACCGTTTCCCGCGTGGCGAAGTGTCCATCCCTCAGGGCGCCGACAACGATTGGAACGCGTGGGGCTTCAAGTGCAACATCGTCGATGCCAGGGGCCCACGGGGGCCCTTGGTGGGCAAGACCGTCGTGCTCAAGGATATGATCTCCGTTGCCGGTGTGCCAATGATGTTCGGCACCGACTTCATCAAGGACTACGTCCCTCGCACGGACGCCACCGTGGTGACCCGTCTCTTGGAGGCTGGCGCCACTGTCAAGGGCAAGGCCATCTGTGAGAACCTGTGCCACTCTGCCACCTCCCATTCCGCTGCCACTGGCCCCGTCGACAACCCATTGGCTCCCGGGTACTCCACCGGTGGCTCTTCTTCCGGTTGTGGTGCCCTTGTTGCTGACGAGTCTCTCAACATTGACATCGGCATCGGCGCAGACCAAGGTGGCTCTGTGCGTATCCCTGCTGGATGGTCTGGGATCGTGGGAATCAAGCCAACTTTTGGACTGATCCCTTACACGGGCTGTAGTTCGAACGAGGCCACCAACGACCATTTGGGTGTCATGACCAAGGACGTGTTGACCAACGCTTTGGGCCTCCAGGTTGTTGCTGGGACAGACTGGATCGATGATCGTTGCTATGGGAGCAAGACCACTCCATACTACGACGATCTTCTCAAGGAGTCTGGCTCTTTGACTGGCATGAAGATTGCTCTGCTCAAGGAGGGCTTTGACAACCCGAGTGTCGAGGAGAGAGTCAAGGAGTGCTGCCTCAACGCTGTGAAGAAGTTTGAAGAACTCGGCGCCACTGTCGAATGGGTCTCCATCCCAATGCACACCAAGGGACCGATGATCTGGACTGGTATCTCCAAAGTGGGCAACTACACCTCGAAGATGGCGCAGGCCAACAGCAGAAGAGGCTTCAGCATGAACGACCTCAACGAGCAGTTCTACAAGGCGATGCACACACAGGAGTCCTGGGAGAAGCTGTACCCATCTTCGAAGAACACGTTCTACAACGGTGCCTACGCCTTGAAGAAGTTCCCCTTCCTCTACGGCAAGTGCATGAACCTCTCCCGCAAGCTGAAGGATGACTACAACAAGTGTCTGGAGGAGTTTGACCTGATTGTGATGCCCAATCTGCCATACATCGCCAAACCACATACTTACACCACTGCTGAGACTAAGCCATTGGACCTCTTGTCCAACCAGAAGGGTCTGAGCTCCAACACCGCCCCGTTCGACCAGAGTGGACATCCGGCATTGTCCCTCCCTTGTGGGATGCTTGAGATTGAGGAGGGCCCATTGGCTGGTTCAGGGAAGAAGTTGCCTGTGTCCTTACAGCTCGTTGCCAAATGGTTTGACGAGAAGACCATTTACAAAGCCGCATATGCCTTTGAGAAGAAGTACAACTGGAGGGATCTTTGAAAGAATACATGTCTGTATAATGCAACGTGTTTTTTATGTAGATCTCTTTGCGTGGTCCAGAGGCTGAAGACCGTTGTCTCTGACAAACACCGTCGTGAGGAAGCAGTACCCGATGCATCCCATCCAGTAGTAGAACGAGTGCTTAATGGCATGCATGTAAACGGCTTTGAGCACGGTCTGCTGCTCAGTGTTGAACTCTGTGAGATCAACGTCGAAGATCTGTGAGCTGAGCTGTGTTACCAATGCACTGGAGAACTTGCTCTTCAACTCGGCTTTGAACGAGTTGGTGATGATCGTGGAGGAGATGGCGAGCCCCACGGCACCGCCCATCGACCGCAGAACGTTTCTCGTGGAAATCACAGTGGCCCTGTCCTTCTTGTACGACTGCGCCTGTGCTGCCACGAGTGTGGGCTGGAACACCGATCCAACGCCCATCCCGATGAACACCATTGGGATAACCACTTTGGCTGTCGATGAGTTCACGTCCCAGAGGGCAAGCAGACACGTGCCCAGACACCACGACGTGTAGCCAAAGTAGACGAATGGTAAGTAGTGCTTCAGTCGGGAGATGAGTTGCCCGGAGATGATGGAGGATGTGACCTGTGGGACCACCAAAGAGAGCATGAAGCACGATGAATGCGTGACGGAGAACTGGCGGACCGTCTGGAGGTAGTAAGGGATGTAGTAGATCTGTGAGAAGTAGCACATCCCAAAGAAGAGGTTTTGTGAGATGAGCACTGTGAGAGATGTGGAGATGGAGAAGAGGTGGAGCGGGATCATGGGCAGGAGAGCGTGCTTCCATTCCACGAGGAGGAAGAGCAGGATGAACACCCCACCGATGCAGAAGAAACTGATGACGAAAGGGGAGTCCCAGTCGTATGTGGACCCACCGCCACTGAGTGGGATCAATGTGAAGATGATGGCAACTGAACTTGTCAAGAACCCGGCGTAGTCAATCTGTAACAGCTTCTCTTTGACGCTGACTTTCTGGTGGGTGTACGGTACAATCCACATCACCACACACATGGATGCCATCATCAAGGGACACAGCATGAAGTAGAGCTTGCGCCATGACAAGTTCACGATGAACGCTGACGCGAGAAAGGGACCAAAGGCGTTACCCAGACCGACACAAGCCCCGAGGATGCCCTGGTACTTCCCTCTGTCCTCGAGCGTGACGATGTCGCTGACGATGATCATGCTGAGACTGGTGACTCCGCCAACGCCAATACCGCAGAATGCTCTGAACACGTAGAGCTGGGACGAAGTCCTTGCGAGTCCAACACCGAGCTGGAACATCCCCAAGATGAACATGGCTGTGACGAGGACGTACTTTCTCGAGAAGATGTCGCTGAACCGGCCAAACAGCACCATGAACGCCGTGTTGCTGATCAGACTCGCTGTTCCTGCCCACGATATGGTCTCCTGTGCATCGAGGTCCTCGGCGATGTAGGGCAGAGCGACGGTGATGGCTGTCTGGTCGACGAAGGCGAGGAACAGCGAGAGCGCAGTGGCCAGGAGCACCACCACGAGCTTCTTCTTCGGTAGAATGTTATCGTGGGCGTCTGCCAGGGCCTCATCCAGCGCCGCCTTGGTCGGGAGCGTCTCCACACGGACCTCTGTGCTGTCGTTCTTCTCTGGGTCTGAGTCCGACATTGTGCTTCTTTGGGGGAGGAGCCGACACTGAGGCTCTCGGGGGTCCCACGATGGACATCGACCTCTGAAGCTTCTTTTTATTTGGACGGAGGTGGAGGGCAAAGGGCTCTGGCAGTTCCGCTGGTGGCAGATGTGGAGTGGGCGGAGGAGGAGGAGGAGGCGCTCCGATCAGCAGAAGATCTGCGTTGTTGTTGTCGGGGAACCTCCGATAAGCTTTTTTTACAGTACACACAGCAGAGCTTATCAGCACGCGTCGTCGGAGATTCACCGCCAGCCAGGTTCGCCCACCTGTGCAGATCGGCTCATCGCCGTCAAACTTATCAACACACAGCCAGGGGATGGACTTGATACGACGACGACGACACAGCTATAAACAGCGCGCCGTCCGCTCCCACCGCCGATGACACCCCGACAGTTCACCATAGCAACAACAACAACAACACCTCCCCCGGACATGGCTCTCCTCGATCGCTTCAAGGTGGCTGGCGCATCCACCGCCACCGAACACTGCTGGTACAACGTCGACCTCCTGCCCTCCCCAAAAAAGAAGCAGACCTGGGGCGTCTACAACTTCCTCTTCTTCTACTTCACAACTTCGCTCACGCCGTCGTCCTACACCTTGGGCTCCACGCTGGTGTCCATGGGTTTGTTGTGGTGGCACGGCCTCATCTGCGCAGTGATTGGCAGTTTCTTCCTCTCGCTCGTGCTCGTCTTCAACTCAAGAGGTCCAGCTACCTACCACATGGGCTACCCAACCATTGTCAGAGCCGTCGCTGGTATGTACGGCTCCTACGCCTTCATCCTCGTCCGTATCTCCGTCGCTGTGCTCTACTTCTCCATCCAGACCTACTTCGCCTCCAGTTTGGTCAATGTGATGCTTCGCTGTGTGTTTGGGTACAAGTGGGTTGACATGGACAACCACCTCCCAGACTCTGCAGGTATTGACTCCAAGGGTTTGCTCTGCTTCTTCCTGATTTGGATCATCCAGCTCCCAATGATGTTGATCCATCCATCCAACCAGCGTCACTTGTACACCATCAAGCTCATCACTACTTCAGCTTCTTTGCTCGGTGTCTTTGGTTACTGTGTTCGCAAGGCTGGTGGCACTCTGGGAAGTCCAGAGTCCCTCAACACTGACAGAGTCTACGGTTCCGATCTCGTTTGGGGTGTCATTTCAGGCATCAACTCCATCATGGGCTCGCTGTGTCCAATCCTCATCAACACCGGTGACATTGTGAGATACTCCAGAAAGCCAAGAGACTCTGCATGGATCCAGTCCTTTGCCATCCTCTTCTCCAAGGTGCTCATCACCTTCTTTGGTGCCGGTACAACCTCTGCTGCTCGTGAGTTCCTCGGCTCTGCATACTGGAACCCATGGGACTTGTACGGTGCCCTGCTCGACTACAACTGGAGT
>JAJMKQ010000271.1:0-70095 GCA_030569395.1 Petasospora rhodanensis
TTTGTTTCCTCGTTTTTTAGCCCCCGCGCGAAGAGCTGGGTGCTGGAAATCCCAAGCGACACAGTTTTGGAGGAAACGGCAAGCGACAGCCACTCTTCCCCAGTGTCAAGAGGACCCTTCTTGCTTCACTAGACCCTGGAAAGAACCCTGGATAGAACCCTTTGCATCCTGTCGGGAGTTCAGCCGGTACACCCCTTCTCCATCAAGCTGATTGTGTGGTACATGACCGGCCGGTGGCACCATTGATGAGATGTGTCAGCGCGCGCGCAACTTTGCCGTTTTCGGTGCTCGCACCGCTACAGGCGGAGAAGCGCGGAGAGCGCGCCGAGGGTCCACAGGCAAGGGTCCGCTTTAGGCCGACTATACCGCTCGTATCTCTCGTTCTCCACCGTTGTGCCACTTCAGTACATACAGCGATACGGGGCAGGAATATCAAACGATTTTCTTCCAAGTGATTACTCGGTCGATCTCCGCCGGGCTTCGTAGCCTTTGTATACGTATTCCCCGCATACCGTGTTTGTCATAGATGATGGGGAACGAGGGCTATGTTGAAAGACATGTGGGCGTGTCAGTTGAACCATGACAGTCCTCGTGTCAGGCACATACCATCCGTCCTCCATCCCGAAAGTGTTCCCCACCTTCCACTATGTACCGCCTACAAAGCATTCAAACAAAGTACGTAATTAATTGAGCTTATCACTCCGTGTACGAGCTGTGGTCGTTGTTCGCAACGTCAGCATAAGGCTTGTTCTCATCTCTGGATCTTCCATCAGTCAAAGTATCGCCTTCAATACCGGCAGCGGAGCTCTTTCTCGAGTTACCAACCTTCTCTGGCTTGAGCTTATCCGGTCTGTAGAATCTGAGGTCAACTCTGCCCGTCAAGTAAACCACATTGACAATTGTCTCGAGAAGCCCAAACATGATGTACATCACCACAGGCTTGAAAATCCAGGACTGTGAGGCGTAAGTGTTGTCAATGAAAGTGGAAGCACATCTGAAGGCGGAGGACAAGAGCACAATGAAAGTGGTCAGGGCAATGATGAAGATCGAATGGTTGTGCTCCAGCTGGCCAGACTTGGACGTCACACTCATGGTCTTCTCCAAGGTGTTGTGATAGTGCTTAGTCGATGGGATGGTTCTTACAGCTGCAGTACATTCTGGGTCTCTCTCCTCGAAGGAACGTTCAGCCTGTTGAGCAGCACCCTTTGGAACATAGTAGAACATACCAAACTGTTCAATCCACCATGGTTGGTAGGTCCAGATGTTTGAAGCAGCAGTTGTAGGCTTGAGCACAAAGGCAAAGATAACAAGGGCAGCAGCACACACAGAATAGAGCACACAGAGCAAGGCAGCAGCACGTGCGACCTTTTTGCACATGTTGAAGTGCTTCTCAGACATGAAGTATAAGTATGGCAACACTTGTCCGCAGATAGCCATCACAACGACACCAGCCACAATGACATAGAGTGTAATCATACAGGTCCAGAACCACTTCGATGAGCCCAATCTTGGATGGCGCCAAGTGAAAATTCTCTGTGCAAGAACTAAGTTGTAGGAGGCCAACAGCACGATCGGAACAATGAGGAACACTTCAGAAGCAATACCAACGAGCAAAGACTGGATATTCTTAGCCCAAGCGATTCTCATGGCGAACCCAATCACACGAAGAATGCAATAGAAGGCAAAGCCGAGGGAGAGCCAAAACTTGTGCCCACGAGAGTAGTTCTTGAAGAAGATAAACATATGTCCACAGAATAGGATGAAGAACACAGCGGTGAAGATAGCAGACGGAGCCACATCCTTCGAGGATGGATAGTCACCAAAAAGAGAGTGCTGCTGATCCATGGCGTAATCAACGAGGTACTGTGGGATGGTATCCAAGTTGAGCATCTTCTTCACCATAGGCACCAGCTTGACGATTCCTGTCCCGCTGGCGGCACCATTTGTGAGTGTGCTGATCAATCCTGTTATTCCTGAACCTGATGTGAGAGACGACATTGTAGCTGTGGGGCAGTAGGAGAAAGGAGAAAGGATGAAGAAGAAAGTGGACGCCCGTTCCAAGTGGATCGAGAGCTCCTTTTAAGCAGAGCAGGCTGCATCATCTCCTACCCCTCCAAACTGGATTGGCGACACCGCAGATTTTTCTTGCATTTACCCCACCATCGACTCCCGTGCGTTCAAATTTGGCAAGTGGACGTACTGTATAGGGAAGAAGGAATTTTAACCTTTACGCGAGTGGGGTCGATGAGCACCAACCACGCACCGTCCCGGGGATTTACAGCGCACTGACCACAAAGTGGGCAGCTAACGATCGGCATCTCGTTTGAACGAGAGGGCTTGTTCGATAGAAGGAAGCTGCAGGTGCGAAATGAGATGAAGGGGTGGAGCTTATACCACTTCAAGAAGACTTAAGGGATGGGCTACACCACGATTTCACCACCGGCCACGAGCTGGGAGCAAGTCAGGTCTTCCATGATCTTGTGGCCTTGGCTGGAACACACTAAAGTAGCTCCGCTACCGTTTCCTTCCTCATTTCTGGTGCTGCCAGTGCTTGCCATGAGATCACACCCTGACCTCCCCGGCTTCCCCTCAATTGGCGGGGCCACACTATGCAGCTTACTTACAACGGCAGCGACGTTCTACTGCTGTGGTATGTGGGGGCCTTCATATTGAGCCGTGGTATCGAGTTTATAACACGCTCAAGTGCCCACTCTGGCTCTTCCCCCACCCTGCTCCTTCTGGGCTTTCCCATATATTCCATTAAACGAATGGTCGGGGTAGCGGAGGTCAAGGATGGAAGGGACAGACACAGGCTTTGATCTGACCAAGGTTGAAGTTTACGATGATGAGTTCTCCCTCGCTCGCACGTATAGAGGAGGTGGAATTGATATTTCCTGGCTGATCCAAGGGGTTACCATTGCGCCGCATGAGGGTTGACCATGAGAGAGATCATGAGGGTTGCAAGCGTTGGCCATGGGCTTTCGACTTCCCCATCCAACACATGATTCGCTGTTCAAAATCACTTTCATGGCGCCGGTGACTTTCACATCTGTCTCGAAGAGCCTAGTCTTGGGGGGGGGGCCTTAAACACTGACCTCAGCCATCAGTTTTGTACCTAGCTTTAAGAGGTGAGTCTTATGCCAGCCGCACAAGAATATGGAGAGAACTCCCGCTCCCCCAGGCACAGTTATCCACGGCGCCTATGAGTTGTACGGACTCTACAACTAGAACAACAACCCATCAAGTGCTATGCACCCTCCTGACGGTACAAGTGTCGCCATCTCTAGCATGTATCCAGACTTCCCACCTAGCAAACGGGGACCCATACTTACGTCAGGGCCCGTCTTTTGCGAAATGTCACTTCGCGCCAAATTCCATGCAAGCAATTTGGCTGTTTCGGCTCGTGTAAAGGCCCAAACGCTTCCGTTTATGGTTTGTTTAGCACAAAGAGCATCAAATCTAATCTCGCCCGATGGCAGAACACAACGGAGAACACTTGTCGAAGACCAGGGTCTTTGCAGAGTCCGACACCGTTCAAAACAAAGCAAACTTCGCTGTTATTTATGTCACGGCCCGAAACGGAAACAGACATGAGCCATGAGCCTTTTGTTGTTTGCTGCGAAAAATTAACCCTGAACGGGCAAAAGCGCAAATTCGGTTGCGCAGATCTCTTGCCAAAATTCAGAAAACCTTCCCGCGCATGTCCCACCTTTGTGGGGTTTTTCGGCGAATATTTCGCGCACACTGCCAGAGCACTCCCACTTTTCACAGGGAGCTGTTTACACTTCTCCACTTCCGGATTGGGCAAGCTCTGATTGCCGTTTTCGTCCCCCAGAGCCCACCGCCAAATTTCACGCTGGCAGAAACGTACATGTTTTCTTTCAACCCACAAAAAAACGTAAACAGGATACCCAAGTTGTGCTGCCAAAAAAACTTCGCCTCTGAAACTTCTTTCTCTCTCTACGAACAACAGCTCCACCAGAAGTTGTACACACACCGCACAGATTACAATTCGCAATGAAGGTTCCTTTCTTCGCCTTTAGCGCACAGATTATCCTGCTCGCAGGTTCGACTTTGCTCCTCGTCTTCATTGTCCTTTCCGGAACAGTTGAGCACTTCCCATTCAACAGATTCTACTGGCTCGAAGCTGACACGTCCAACATCACCGGTGCACCAGATATGTCTCGTTGGACCTTCTGGGGTCTGAACGAGAAGGAGGACGGCAAGAACGTTGCTTATGACACTGACCCTGCCTACCCACTTTCCCCAGTTGACAACTTCGATACCACCCAGGGTGTTCCACAGGACTTCATTGACAACAGAGACGTCTACTACTACCTCTCTCGTTTCGCCTTTGCCTTTGTCTGGATCGCTCTGGCCTTCACTGGTGTGTCCTTCATCATCTCCTTCTTCACAATGTGCTCATACTCCATTGTCAAGTTGAACGGTTGGTTGATGACCGTCGCTTTACTCTTCGATGCAGGCGCTATTGCCTTCATGACTGCCGTTGTCGTTCTGGCCAGATCCGCTTTCGACGACCAGAATTTGTACGCACACATGGGCCCTGCTCTCTTTGGTGTCGCTTGGGCCTCTGTTGCTTGTCTGCTCATCTTGTTCTTCCTCTCTTGGGGTGAGCTCATTGGTGCCTCTTACAAGAAGCACAAGGCTAAGGTCGCTGCTGCCAAGGCTGCTGAGGCCGGGCAGGCTCCAGCACCAGCTCAGACTTACCAGCCATCCACCACTGAACAGACCGAATACGAAGACCCATATGCTCAGCCACAGCAGACACAGGGTACTCTTGGTAACGAGAGCGGTATCAAATTCTTCAAAATCAGACGTCACAACAAGGATGATCAGGAGTCCGTTTAAGGTGAACCTTGATACTACCAAATGATTACAAAACCGACAAAATACTTCACCAACTACAATCACATCCTTCCCAAACTCACTCTTTGGCACGAGAAAGGTGAACCATACCCCCACGCCCCCTTTTCTATTGTTGTTTTCACGAGTCGTATTGATCCTTGTGTTGGAGTGATGTGGCTACCGCTCTCCAGCATCCTTTTGCTCAATGGTAGCTGATGCTGATACCCCTTTTGGCTGCCTTTGGACAATTCTCTCTCTCTCTTTACCCCTTTTTTCTCATTCTTCACCACGTTGCTCGTCTTTTTTCTCATGTTATCATTCTGCTCTGTCCACCAGACATCATATGAGCACTGTACTGTATGATTACTTCTAATTAATTGAACGTTTTACCCCCGATTTGTGTGACTTTAGTGAACTCCAGAGCCCGTGGCTATGCTGTTGCCTTGACCGAATAAAAAGCAATCAACGCTGGCTGGCCGCGGAAGGAAATTTTCAGAGAATTCCGGTCCATCAACAACAACAACCGGTTCAGCACCACAACAGACCGCTAAGATAAGCACGGAAAGCGAATTTGCCTAGGGTGTCTACAATCTTCGGCAGAACTACCACACCAACAGCCCAATTGTCTGCTGACTGTACCACACCCGACTTTTCCCGCTGTTCCCACCGTAAGCCGCCCAGCTTCAACCGGCTCTATCATTCAAAAACAAGAGGTCGAATCTAACAACCGACCAACCCCCGGTTTACGTGATTTTTGACACATTACCCATCATGTCCAACATCAACCTCGTCAACTTCGACAGATCCCAGAGCGACCACGCTACGGACTTGGCATTGCAACATGCTCTCCTGTCCTCTGAATTCGAGGCACACGAACAGCACACCTCTATACATGGAAGACCATCACAGAAGTCACATGGTAATGATGACGGCAGTGTCCCCATTGACCCAGACATCGGCAACGAGAATGAGAAAATGGCCGCTGCCGCTGAGAGAGCTGCCGAGTACGCCAGGGCAGCTGTTGAGAGCTCATCACACAAAGACTTGATCTTGGATACCAGTGCTCCAGCCACGGAGCCAAAGACCACCAAACCAAGAGTGAACAAGCCAGGCCAAAGATTCGGTGCCAGAAAGAAGTCGTGGGTTTGGAACTGGTTCGTCCAGGACCCGATTGATTACAACTTGGCCACATGTGACTACTGCTCGAAGAAGATCAAGAGACTGTCTTCGGATAAGGGGTCCCCAAAGAAGCTCGGTGAGCACCTCAAGACACACAAGATCACTAAGGACTCTGTCAACCCAAGAAGAGACCACCCAATGATACAAACTAACGATACAAGTCGTTCCTTCTTCAACACATTGAACACCACGACCTTCAAACCACACCCTCTTTCGAATGAAGTCCAGCGCAACACCGAGACACAAGAAGCCACGAATGGTGCTGAGGAGAACCCACTCATCCACGACAACTTGGACCTTGACCAAAGCCCATATACTCCAATCAAGTTCCAAAAGGACGTTATGAGACTCCTTGTGGATAACAAGCTTCCGTTGGCCCTCGTCAAGTCCCAGGCGTTCAGACAGATGGTGTACACCCTCAAACCATCAGCAGTGAGCGACTTGAACGAACTGACTGGTATGTATCACTCCTTGTTGGATGTGATTGCTCACAAGAATGACAATGCTGAGGATGGTGAACACGGTGGCGAGGATCGTCAGATGGGTGGCGCTAATGACGGTGACGTGGATTTGGACCCAAATGCTAACCACTGGGTTTGACTGAGATGACTTTTGATGTATTCTGTATTTTAGCTTGTGGATCCAGGTGGGGCCATACGTCTACCAGACGTGGGAGAAGCTAGGAGCTCGTATAGGCGCTAGCCCATCATGTGGCAAATGTGGTCACCGCTCGATCCTCTCAATATTATTGTTTAACTAGTATGTGTTCTATTAAGTATATGGCAATATTGTTTCCATGACACTAAACGCTCTAGTCTCAGGTAAGGTTAATCTTAATGGCATGATTTCTGGGACCACAGCTAGAGAGGAGCGCCTCATGAATGCTGTAAGCTAACCCCAAACACCCGGACATACATTCGTACAACACCTGGACATTTCAATACACCCGGACATCTTGAAGCTGTTCTTACAAATAAATTCGTATTTCTCAGAAACCGCTGGTGTTCTAAGGTAACTCGATACTATGAAAATTATTCTAATATTAGTGCTTTCTGTAGGAGCTCTCAAAAGTGCCAAATTCGAACAATTTTTTTGAGGATCAAGGTATTAATTCAAGATGAACTTCTTAGAAAGCAGAAGAGAGATGCACTTTTTGAAGAACCTTGAAAATTTTGGAAAAATATACCAATTTTATCGTCTTATTCAGCTTTAAGGGCCTCAATTATACCCACCAAAGGTTTTCAGGGTTACAAATCAAAAACTATAACCACAATCGTCAATTAAAGACTGAAGCTGACAACAGAATCTTCACCACCCGGACACCTCATAGTGTGTCCCTTCCCAAAAAAGCCCGCTCTCCTTTCGCCGCCCGCCGCACAGCTTCGACGTCGAAAAGGTCGGCCATAATCAATCTGCTCCACAGTTTGATCATCTGGCCCCGCTCCACCCAACCCAAGCCGTACGCAACACAAAAAATGGCTCCACCAATCAAACGCGAGGACCTCATTGTCCCATACGTGCACGTCAAGCCAGCCACCGAAGAGAATGCCGGCGCCAACTTTGTCTCTCAGAGTATGCCAATGGCAGCCATGTTCATGAGAAACAAGCTTCTCTCGTGGTTCTCCATCTTCTCCGCCGTGACTTCCCTCTTGTACGAGCTCCACGGTGACAACAGCTCCGAGGGCCAGAGTGGTCTTTTGCGTCTGGTCACCGCCGTGGTTGGTCTCGCTGTTACATACATGGAACTCGTATTCCCAGGTTCCACTTTGGGCCCACAAGGCAAGCTCAAGAAGGCTGCTGCTGAGGTGTCTGAGACGATCTCTGCTGGTACTGCCACTGGTACCAACTGAAGGCGTCTCTGCATTTGCATCTGAATCTGTTATCTTTGCTTTTCCTTCTTTCTTTCAGTTCTCAGTCTATGGGATGGGATTACAACCCACAGGACCTCCATCGTTATGATCATATGAGCATGTGTCCATTTAAGGTCAGACGCACTTAATACAGAAAAGGGCCGAGTCCCACAGTTTTACAAGATGTAGGGTATACATTCAATACCTCTATGCAAACAAAAGCTCAACAACGACTAACAGCAGAGCAAGATATAGTACAACACAGGAGACGTTCTCTGTGGGGATGAAATTCCTGCTTATTCGGTACCGATGTCCTCGTTCCACTCCTCTGGCTTCTCCTTGATGAACTGGGCCATCAACTCCTTGCACTTCTGGTTGTCCATGTTGACAACCTCGACGCCTCTCTGTCTCAGGTAGTCCTCACCGCCGACGAAGGTGTCGTTCTCACCCATCACGACTCTCTTGATACCGTACATCAGAATGGCACCGGTGCACATATCACAAGGAGATAAGGTGGTGTACATGGTACAGTTCTTGTAGACGTTTCCCTTGAGTCTGCCAGCGTTCTCCAGTGTGGAGATCTCACCGTGGAGGGTTGGTGAGCCCTTCTGGATTCTCATGTTGTGGCCAGAACCGAGAACGGTGCCGTCCTCAGTCATAAGGCAGCCACCGATAGGCACACCGCCCTCGTTCATACCTATAGGGAGCAGTGTGTTAGTAACCGGGTCTCTTGATAGGGGTCCGTCCTTGTGATCGATGGAGGCCCGATCAGGGGGCCCACTCCGGCAACCGCGGTCAGATAGAGAGGGAGCGATGGTAGGAGGAAACATACCCTTGACAGCCTCGTCGATGGCGATCTGCAAGCCCTTAGCGTCGTCCCAGGCCATTTCTGTTGTGTGTCGATATGAGGATGACCGAGCTAGCGAGTGGGGAGGAGCAGAGATAAAGGACAAGTGCAAAATACGCCGAGTGCAAACTCGAGCAAAGCTGCGGTGGGCGCGCTCCAACCTCCACCCCGACTCCGACTTTCCCATGCAGAGCCGTTGTGAATTTCTTTTTGGCGCCGCATACTGGGGATCAGGCCGAGTAAAGCCGCCGGAGATATCTCCAGGCCGGCTGGTCGTGTTTTGTGTTCTGGATCTATACAATACAATAACCCGCTCACTGGTTGGTGAGGCCCTTGAAGAACTCCTCGAACGTGTCGAACTTGTCGACATCGAACAGCGACCCCCGCACATCGCTGGAGTACTCGTAGCTGATCTCGTCGTGCAGCGGCTTGTAGTCAGCCTCGAACTCCGCGTTGGTGGCCGGGACACTGGCGTTCAGCGCTCCTCCATTCACCTCTGCGGTCGGGTTCACGTTTCTCACATCCACAAGCGTCTTGATGATCTGTCCCACCGTGTCCGTAGCGTCGTTTCTCGTTTCCCCGACGTGGTTCAGGTGCCAGTACACCCTTGATACCAGACTCAGGTACTCCGTGTTGAACTTGGAGTCAAACTTGCTCTGGAAGTCGTAGAGTGTGACACAGCTGTACACGATCTGAGAGAGCAGGAACGATGGCGAGCCCTTGACGATCGATTTTGGTAGCTTGAGAAAGCGCGTTAGGATGGACATGCAGTAGGTCATCGCGGTGTTGTATGCTGTCTCGAGGTACTTAGCGGCCTTTGCGTCGGAAGAGTCCTTGTATGACGAGAGGAACCGTCTTGAAAGCGTCACATGGTAGAAGTCGTAGTTGAACATCAGCGTCCCTGAGGTGTCATTGTCCAGAAGTTGGTTCCATTGTGATTTCCATCGGTCGAGATCCTCAAACTTGAAACATAGCAGTCCGTCAATGTGGTCAAACTCCTCATCCTCCACCAAATTCATGATCAGGTCCTTCACATAGAACATCTTGTGTGCGGTCTTGGCGAGCTGGACGGCGGCGTGGTTCACTGTATCTTCCAAATTGCTCAATGGAAACTCCAACAACAAGTCGCAGATGTCAAAGTAATCCGAGGGGATACAATGTGGTCTCCCACTCCCGATAGAGTTCTGCAGATGACAGATGCACAAAAGCGTGAAGATCCTCACGTGGAATAGATCCTCCTTGGTGTAGACCCTGGACTTGACATTAGTGCGGATCTTGTTGAAGTTTGTACACAGCATCATCTGACTGATCCCCTCGCTAGACACCAGCCAGTTATCCAGTAGTGGCTGTGCTGGTTTTCGGGCAATGTTGTACAATGAGCAGTATAAGATACCCTCAACGTCGTGATCCGTGAGCGGTGACGTACTGAGTGCCATCGAGAGCATGTTTCTCACGATCCAATAGAGCTCTTGTTGTTCCTGGACATAGGAGAAGTTCTCGTCAAACCCCATCGCCAACAGTACAAACACAGCAGCGATGAACGGATGCTGCTCAACGTACTCGTGGGTGATCGACTTGATTCCTCCGGGTACGATCCAGAAGTGTGCAATGCTCAAGAAGTTGGTCCCGAGCTTCAGGCAGAATTCCTTTCTCGGGTAGTAGAATGCCACGAGGAACTGTTGTCGACACAAGTTCATGAAGCAGGAGTAGGAATCAATACGTCCAAACAGCTTCCCATCCAGTCTCGAGATCACCTTCAGAGGCGCATTGTGAACAGAGTTGTCCAAATAATTGCACTTGCCTCCAACACTGGTGCTTGTTCTTCTTCTCCTGAGAGATAGAGGGATGTTCATGCTGGGACCAGGGGCAGGAGGAGACCCAGAACTGCCAAACACAACCCGAGAGTCTTGAATCTCGTTGAGCTTCATCAACACTGTCTCCATCCCACGCTCCAGGCGTTCGAGACGGTCGTCGTCGTCCTCATCGTACTTCACCGCCTCATTGATGGATTCCTTGATCTGCTCGTACTTTTCAGCAGTCAAGGAACAGTCGATCTTGAGCACGTTGCACCGGTGACACTTGCCAGCCACGGGCTCAAAGTCACACCGAGTCTTGAGCTTCCGACACGCGGCACAGCTCGAGGTTTTGCGCCGTCTTTTCACGATTCTCTGCTTGCGTTCAGGCGAGCTGGACATAGTCGCTGGACCGTATGTCTTTGTGGGTGCTGCAGCAGTTGCTCTTGGACTGGGCCTTGTTAGTGTCCTGAATAGTTGAAGCCTTCGGGGTTCGGCCCATGAGCCCCGTTGGACGCGAGATAACAAACACCCGGACACCATAATTGTGGGCCTGGGCACTCATGTCCGCGGGCCCATCACACTTCGGCGGGACAGCCTCGTTCATTTACAGTTGTTCTCTATATAACCTTGGTTTACAACACAAGCCACAAAAGCACAGAACCGACAGCGAGGACGGCCTGCCCAAACCCAGCAGTGGACGAACCGGCACCGTTCTGCTTGGTCTTGTTGGAGTCAATGGGGTCGTTGTATGAGATCTCCTCCTCCACAATCGTGCCGTCTTGGTCGTACTTGACCACCTGCTGCTTGTTGCCCGTGTTGCATTGGATCTGACCACCTCTGATCACGGAGCTGGTGCTCATGTCATTGCCATGGATCCATCTGGCGCAGTCGAAGCTCTCTGCCAGCGTGATGATGTGGGCACTGCCTCTTACCAAGTTCAACTTGCTGAATACGGCCTCCTTGAAGTCACCGGTGAACGTGAGGGCACCACCCACAGTCTTCAACTTTGGAAGGAAGTTGATCTTGCTCAACTGAGTGTTGTTGACGATCATCAAACCACCGCCAACTTCTTCAACCTGCGGGAATTCAATGTCTTTCAAGTTGAAGTTCTCGATAAGACTCAACGTGCCACCCACATTCTTCAAATTCGGGAATTTCACGGACTGGAAGTTGTTGTTGATCAACTCCAAGGACTCGTTGACCTCCTCAATGCTCAGCATGGACAATGAGGCGACGTCTCTGATGGTGACGTTGTTGGCGTGCTCCAAGTTTGGGAAGCTCACTGTGGACGTTCTCGCGTTGGCACTGATGCTCAACTTCTCGTTGATGCCCTTCAAGTTGGAGCTGATGCTCTCCATGAACCGGTTGTTGTTGATGTTCAAAGTCTCCAAGGTGTCGACATCAAAGCCGGCAAACCCAACCAAAGAGGTGTCTGAGATGGTGATGCTCTTCACGTCAATGATACCACTCTCGAAGTTGATGGTGCTCAAGATTGGCAACACTCTCCAGTCGATGTTGGTCACAGTGTTCAACACAGGAGCGTTAACAGCGGTCAAGGCGGTCAACTCAGACAACTGGAAGGTTCCAGATATGACAGCCATGTTCGGAAAGTTGATTCTCACCAAGTTGGTTGCGTTGGAGACGACGATGCTCCCACCGACGGTCTGGATGTTACCGGTGTCAATCACTGGACTGTAGTAATTGTTAATGACGATGGATCCAATGAGGTCGGAGCACAGATCGGACAAGGCGTCAAGGTCTGACTGACTGTGGATGACGTAGTGGTCTTTGGCACATCTCTCTGGGATCTCAATGGTGTACACTTCGGTCTCCGTCTCAACCTCCGTCTCACTCTCAGTGTCGTTGCTTTCTTTCTCAGAAGACTGAGTGCTCTGATGGGAAGCTCTGTCGTTGATATTCTGGACCACTGGTGTGGTTGGTTTGGCGGTCTTCGAGTCAGCAGCGGCACCCATGACTACTCCAATGGAGTAGAGTATGGTGGTAGCGGCGGCGGCAGTGAGTTTCATGACTGTCTTGTTCTTGAGCTTAGGGAACCAGTAGTTGCTTATGATTGTGGATAGATTCGAATTGAAAGTGCTTAGTCGGTCAACCCCAGAATAGATGCAATGTCCAGTTTGCGATTATGCCACAAAGACGGGATGCGAAACCCGCCAGACTCAAAATGTAAACAAACCGGGGAACTTCACAAAAGCGATTACAAACAGTCCTATAACAAACCGTGGAACTCTACAGAAGCGATTACAAACAGTCGTATACAGTCATTAGTAATCGTAAAGAGTTGCACCTAAAGTCAATATTCCCTTCTCTTTTGTCTCATATGGTTCACTCTTACCCAAATCTCTTCAGAAACCGCTTCACTCAAGCCAGGCTCATGTCGTTCCAATGTAACAAAAGTCTGAGCAAGTGTAGCAACGGCCTTTCTGGTTTCATCGGTGCGTCCTCTCCGGTGAACTTTGCGTAAGCAGTGAATCACAACGTCGTTCAAGAAGTCAGCGGTCAATGTGAGCGGGAGTGGAGAGGAGCTGGCAGCAGCAGGGGTAGGAACATTTGGTGAGATCACAACTTTACCAAGACCACCGGAACCAGTGCATGGCGAGTTGGTTGGTGTGTGCAAGCGAACAGATCCTTCAGAGTCAGAAGATACTGTTCCAAATCTGTCAACAGAAGAGGAGGAAGAAGTGTCCGGTATATCGTTCTGGTCGTCATCGAGTGCGATCGGCGAAGGTTGAAGCTCTTCTGAGTTCTGGTAATCGTTGACGTCTGGTGTTGTGATCTGGGTGTTGGGAGAAGCGTTGGGCCCATCGCTCATGGGACTGATGCCTGGAGTGATCATCTCATCACGGTATTCACTTTCGTATAACGGCGTTCTGATAGAAGTTGTGAAGTTCCATCTCATCGTTGGATCAGATCCACCGTAAACCTTCTCATCAAGCCTGTACCTCGGCTTCTTTGGTGTTGGTCTGTGCACAGCCATCCATATGTTCTTCTCCCTCACCAAAGGCTCCAACGGGTATGACTTGCGGTACATCCTGATGAAGCGAGTCTGCAACAAGAGTCGGGCATCAGGTCTCCGTTGAGGAGACATCATCAAGCAAAACTTCACAAAGTCTTTGATCAACTCACTGTATTTGGAACCCTTCAACTCTGGAGGTGGCTGGCGTGGGATCTGGAACAATACCTTCATGGGCTCGTGGTCACCGTGTGGAGGGGAACCTGTCACCAACTCTATGGTCGTAATACCCAAAGACCAAATGTCAACCTTCTCAGTGTACCCACCCTTTCTCACGATGATCTCAGGTGCCATCCAGAACGGGGTACCCACGAAAGTGTTCTTGCGAGCCTTAGTCTCTGTGATCTGGCCTGAGACACCGAAGTCAGCGAGCTTGACACCACCGGTTTCAGTTAAGAGGATGTTGGCAGCCTTTACATCTCGGTGAACCTTCTTCTGGGAGTGCAAGTACTGTAAGCCCTTTAAGACTTCTCTGATGATGGAGCTGGTCACTTCCTCAGACAACCGGCCGTGGCACTTCAACAACTCAGCACAGGAGCCACCACCACAGAATTCCATGACAATCCATAAGTTCACATCACTGACGAGCAGTTGGTAGTACTGGGTGATGTACTTCGATTTCATCTGAGAGAGGAAAGAGATCTCCTGAATCAAGACCTTGATGTCATCCTCAGCCTCCTCGAGGTTGATCACCTTCACGGCAACGACTCTGTTGTTGGCCTGCTCAACGGCACGGTACACGTCACCGAAATTACCTCTCCCAACACACTCCTGGATCTCAAACATCTTGGATGGATCATCTTGCTCGGTATTGTTCATTTTGTAGAGTTTAGGGTATCACAGTAACGAAATGCAAAACAGCGAAAGAGAGAATGGAAGCAGGCACCTTGTGAAGAAAAAAATAGCAGTCAAGCAGTGGAAACAAAGCAGCGGCAACTGTGAAGAGAGAAGGTGAACCAGCTGGTGTGGAGAGAGGGTTCAGAACTGTGGGAAGCTGAGAATTGCAAGGAACGTAGAAGGCAAAGAAAAAAAGATCAAAACACATGGGGGCAAAAGCGAAACCTCGGAGATGACACAAAAACCCAAAATGCCGAGCAGCTGCATAAAAACGGCATGTGGACAAGATTGTACCGGAGATTAAGCAGTGGACTTGAAGAAGTTGAGGCGACTCACTCTGTTGGTTTTATCCTTCTTCGGTTCTTCTTGCTTTTTGATAGTCAACTTTTTCTCCTGGACCGATGGCTTCCTCATCAACATTGACTTTCTCTTAGACAACGAAGACGATCTCTGGACAACTGGTGGCAGTGTTGCGTTCAACTTTTGCTGAGGGACCACGATGGGAACACTCGTGATCTTCGAAGCCCAAAATCTCTTTTGATGATCGTTCAACTCAAGCACTGGGCTAACCTTCTCACCAACAGGAGCGCTGTTCAAGAAGAGCAGATGGGACACATCAAAGATCGGTTCTGCACGGTTGCCATGGCAGTGTGTGAGAGAGTACTCGAACAAAGTGACATCCTTCTTCTCACCACGAACATCCTTGATCACAACCATCTTGGTGTTAGCACCGTAGGCCAAGGCCTTCAAGACAAGAGGAACGTTAGCAGAGTGGACGCCCTTGATCAAAGACTCATTAGCGGCAAACTCAGGATCTTCAGCAAGGAATTTCTTGTGGACGTACTTGTTAGTGATGAACTCCTTTCTCTCATCATCAGTAGCCGTTGGTGTGAGTTTGTCCTTCTGATCGAGTCCACCTTGCAGGTAGGAGTTGGCGAACTTGTTCGATACATGGTACAACAGCATCTGTGCCTCCTTAGTAGCAAATGACTTGTTGTCAAGCGTCAGAGAACGGATCTTCGAAATGTGGGAACCAAGTGAGCGATGCACACCAGAGCAGCGGAGGCAAACAACCACCATGATATTCAAAGAGATCCACTCAACATCCTCAAGAGAGCCACAATCACAGCATATTTGGTTAGACACATCAACTTCACGGACAATGTTCAATGGGTCACCATACTCAGAAGAACCATTTTGGAAGACGTGGCCGTTGGCTGGTTTCAACGAGCTTCTGCGACTGTTGTGTCTTGAGGATGAACCAGAACCACGGCGGTTGTTGTACTGATTGTCATTCGCCTTGATCGTGGAAGCCTGAGTGAAAGCCTGGAACCATGATTTTCTGTCTTCCTCTGTATCGGCCTGAACCAGTCTCTTGATGTTCTGTGGAGTGATAATCTCGATGCAGTACGGACGGTCACGGATGGTATCCACCGACTTGATGCAGGCAAAAGTGAGGTCCACTGGTGTACATCTCAGCTTGGTGTGCTCTTCTCTCCAGTCGATGTACTCACTTAGAATGTTTTCAGATACCGAGATGAACTGCTTGTGCCACCCACTCTTGTTCTGACCACCCAGAGTCCAAAGGATACCAGACTTGTTGACAGTAAGAGTTGGTGCAGATGCAGCGGCAGCAACGACTGGTGAAGTCAGCACCACCGAAGAGCTTGGAGAGCCAGCAGTCACGTTAATGTTGAGGCTAACTCCTGGGTTTATGTCACCAGCCTCTGGAAGTGGAGCAAGATGCTTGGTGTCAGTGGCGGTGGCAATTTTGGTGCGAAGGCGTTGCTGGTCACCCTTGTACTTGAAGAAGTTTTGGTAGAAGAACTGAGCCTTAGATGCAGTCTCGTTTGTCAGAGGAGAGTAGAGTTGCTTGTTGTGTTGTTCAAGGTAGAGTGAAAAGTTGTAGAGCAGATTCCTGATCGGGTGACCGTTGCGGAACTCGTTGAGGTACTGGAAGTAGTCAAATCTGGTGAGCTCAAAGTGGATTCTTTTTTTTAACATGTCAGCCTCAGTAGCACTGGATGAGTATGCAGAGGAGTAGAAGTCCTTAGAGTTGTCGTAGAAGAGCTTGCGCTTGTTCGAGAGGAGCTTGATGTCAGAGTTGTAGATCAAGATCAGAGGGGTGAGGATGTTTCTCGTCAACAAGTTGGATTCTTCAATATCAGCTGTGGACTTTTCTGTTAAGACGGGGATGAGGTCATTGATGATGTCGAACATGAGTGGATTGTCGATGGAGTTGGCGTAGGAAGAGATGTCAGAGAGGGACGACGAGAACCCTGATCTCGCCAAGGCGAGGTGCCGTGTTGCTTCATCAAGCGCCTGGGCCTTCTTGATGGAAACCTTGAGGAGATTGCGGAAAGTGAGTGAGGTCTCTTCAAGCTGTGCGAGTGTGCGCCTGAACTCTGTACCGTCCTCTGGGAATGTGTAGAGAGCGTCCTTGTAGGAAGCGTTGGCGATGGTGGAATCAATGGCCTTATCATCCTTTTCAACAAAGATGGCGGCTCTGAAGAGGTCTTCTGTGCTCCCCGTGACCTTGATGTACGACTTTCCAAACCTTGTGAGATCTCTGAGAGAGAAGGTCAGCTTGAACTCGTTTTTGTCAGGCGTAACCTCGATAACGCTTGGATCCATTGTGCTCTTCTCAGCGGCTCTGGTCACGAGAAGCTTGGTGGCAACACAATGATCCTTGATCACCTCCTGATCTTCGTCTAGTACAGCGACTTTGAGGTTGTTGTAGATGGTCAGGTACTCGTTCTCCAGCTCGTCAAAGTCTTCGATCAGCTCGATGTTCACTTTGAAGAAGATTGCAATGGTGTCGGACGTGGTGCAGTTGAGAAGGAAAGGGAACTCACCCGGTGTGATATTCTGGGTATAGGTGGCCAGAGTCTTCGATTTGGGGAGCAGTATGTCTCCTGTAACGGGATCAACCCGTATGACCTTGCGCTCGTCATGCTTCGATGGTTGTACGACGATTTTGGTGATGGAAAGCGCTTCTGTAATGGCAACCGGGTGCGTGAATCCGGCGGCAGCAGTTGTGCTGGCGATTTGCCCCATGAATTATCTTCTTTGTGCGGAGCAAGTGTTGGAAGGAGAGAGTGCCAGGTCCAGTGTGTGGTGTACTTGGTGACAGTGAGAATGTAAGTCTGCCTGAGTTGATGAGGCGGGGACAGGCAGGAGTGGGAATGTGATGGCTTGGTTGCGAGTCCGTGAGGGAGAGGTGAGTGGGCCGTGGCAAAGATTTATACACCTGAAACGGTTCAGGGGAGTGCGTAATGAGATCGAATGTGAAACACACCAGGCGATGATAGCAGTGGAAAAGTGGCAAAAGATGACATCGACTTCGTCTTCCTCATCAAATTTATGCAAGCGCGATCTAGAAGGGCCTGCAACCCTTCGCACCGGGAGGCTCGAGTGGCACCTTTTTTTTTTTGTCTACTCCGTTGGCCGTGGGGGCTCTGGACTGGGATACACCGCCGGTGCGTTCGAGTGACTCTAGGCGGCTGTGCAAGACAAGAATAGCCAGCCACGGGGACTATGAAGAAGCGGTAAAGAGAGCATACCACTTGGCCTTTCACCTCCCAATCCATCGATCCACCGAAAATGATCCGCGGCCGACGCGAGACAAGGGTCGCAGGCCCGACCATATAATTAGACAGTCACCAGGCGTCTTGGGATGCAGGTTACACAGAGAGCGCTTTCAGCCCCTAGTTTTAAGAGTGAATCAACACAGACAACGACAGTTTGAAGTGGCCACGATTATCGGGGGCAATGCAGAAGCCCGTGCGCAGTTCACTGGGCAAAACGTCTTCAACGCCATTTTTAGCGTCAACGCATCATCGCGAGGAGACGAGATGATCCTGTGACTAGAGAGCTTTTCGATACCAAAGGGCAAGGCGGCGTGCTCTCAGAACTAAGTCTAAATCTTGTCTGTGCCTTTAAAATGGGTGAAACATAACGATAAGCAGGGTATCGATTGGACCACAGGAAACTTTGACCCGCCTGCACGTCACCCTCGAAGCAGTAGCAGCGGAGAATGGCTATATTATTGTCACTAGGTACTCGATCAGGCGCGCGCGCTGCTGACGTTACCCGGTGAGAACGGGATATTCTGGGACAAAGGACCAAAGACTCTGAGGGAACGAGAAATCAGAGGTAATTTACAAGTAGATGGTGGATAAGCCCGCGCTGCACTAAAATCGGGGGCCACCCGCCGTTCGTCGACTCATGTCCCCTTGTCACGAGTGTACGTACGCGCAACATAAATCGCGAAACTGTTTGATGAGCTCGATGTGTTGTGATGACCCATGGACATCCGGACACCAGCTACGCACTATGACTACGGGCTAGGCTTTTCTCCTCTCTTCTCCTAGTACACGAGGAGAGATCATCCACACACATGGAAAAGAGGCGCATGCCTCTTGATCTCCTCCAGTAGGAAAGAACTCCCAGACCGTAAGTACTCCGCGAATCCTGGTATTCCTAACAGATTAACAGTCGTGGTTGCTGTCGTTTTTTTTTTGTTGAAGGCAAGTGTCCTTTCAGGGAACTCGGCCGGAGAGATCATGAGGGCAGCAACAGAGGGCAGGGTTTGATCTCGAACTTGACAAGGGAGGATGGATTTGAAGTAGGTTTTTGTATATGAAAGCACTATCTATAACCAGCGCTTTGTCTGTGCTCTCAAGGGAAGGGAGAGGGATCCTAGGCAAGAACATAAGCTCGGGGGAGGTGTCAACACAGAACTGATCACCATGACAGCATTTCGCGAAACAGCCGCAACTCGGCCCCTGCTATAGTGCCTACTTGGCGCTCGGGCCCCCAGATCAAGCTATAAAACACTCTGACACCCACTTTTCTCTTCATCTACAGCGATGTATATATCCCCATACAGAATGCATGTCAAAAAGGGCCGGTGTGATTTGAGATCTAGCGACTGTTTTGGCTTTGTGCTTGATTGTTGACAATTTGGCCCAAATTGGTTGTGAATTTCGCGGGGGCTCGTAACGGGTGCAGTGTTGTTATTTACGTTTTGCCGCTTTCGGACTTCCCTCAGCCAAACACACAGAAGCTATAACTACTGCCCACAGCGCTCGCCGAACAAAACCCCTGGAGTTCAAAACACTTTCCTTTTCTTCTCTCTTTGTTACCCAACACCTCGACATCGTTAACTTGTCAAATCACCACAGCGGTCGCAGAAAAGGGCTTCCATCGTTCTCTTCAGCAATCCCCCATAGACGCTGCCGCCAGCATTCTCTCCGCCGGATTTTTTTCCTCATCATCTTTGTGGCTTACATACCCCAACGCTTCCCACAGCACACGGACAGCCGCCACATCAAAATTCAACAAGCATCAGCATACACTTCCTGCCCACTTACCATCGTGAGAAGTTGTCTTCGTTCCATCATTTCTTTTCCGTGCCGTCTGCCGCTTTGATTCACCGATCGCTTTTGTACCACAGAAGATCATCCAGATAATATGGCCACAGTAAGAGGACAACCGTTGCAGGCATTGGGAGCAAGAGAGCTCAACACCAGGGCTCAGGTCACGCCGTTGAAGTCAACAAGGAAGGTTGACCAGGAGAACTACGATGCCGCCATGGCTAAGGCTCAGAAGGAGACCCATCAACCCAAGGAGAAGGCCAAGAAGAAGAAGGAGAAGCTGTCCGCTTTGTGCAAGACCCCACCATCATTGATCCGCACCAGAACTGGGAAGGATTACAAGAGAGGTCTTTTTTTGGGAGAAGGTGGTTTTGCCAGATGTTTCCAGATCAGAGATGACAGCGGCAAGGTCTTTGCCGCCAAGACCGTCGCTAAGGCATCCATCAAGAACGACAAGACCAAGACCAAGTTGCTCTCAGAGATCAAGATCCATAAGAGTATGCAGCATGCCAATATCGTTCAGTTCATTGACTGCTTCGAAGACGACGTGAACGTTTACATCCTCCTTGAGATTTGTCCAAACCAATCCTTGATGGACTTGTTGAAGAAGAGAAAGGTCCTTACTGAACCAGAAGTCAGATACTTTATGACACAGATTATTGGTGGTATCAGATACATGCACACCAGAAGGGTCATCCACAGAGACTTGAAACTTGGTAACATCTTCTTTGACCCAGAGATGAACTTGAAGATCGGTGACTTTGGTTTGGCCGCTGTCCTCCAATCAAACACAGAACGCAAGTACACTATCTGTGGTACTCCAAACTACATTGCACCAGAAGTCTTAACAGGAAAGACTGCAGGCCACAGTTATGAGGTTGACATCTGGTCCATTGGTGTTATGATGTACGCTCTGTTGATCGGTAAGCCTCCGTTCCAGTCGAAGGATGTCAGTGAGATCTACGAGAGAATCAAAAAGAACGACTACAACTTCCCTAAGGACAAGCCTATCTCTCGTGAAGCCAGAACATTGATCGAGGACATTTTGACTACGAGCCCACTAAAGAGACCCACCTTGGACGAGATTTTGGAGTACGACTTCTTCAAGGGGCCATTCCCAGAAAAGATTACAGTCGAGACCTTGGTGTCACAACCAGATTTCTCAGACTTGGACAGACAGCAGTCTCAGATCAACTTCCTGAACACCAAGCGCAGAGCTGGTGTCATTCACACGTCGCATGCCAATCCAGTGGAGATTCTCAAGACCGATTTGGAGTCTGAGAAGCCAAAGGCACTCTTGCCTCAGTCTTTGTCACCTGGTAACACCAAGAACAAGTACAAGGAGGTGACCGACCCTGTGGTGAGACAGAGAAAGTACGATGAGACCAAGCTGGGCAAGGCCAGAAGACTCGAGAGTGGAGGTCTGAGAATGTCACCCGGACTCACAGTACCAGATTGCCTGCTCAGACAGGAGTGCACCAACACCTTGAACGGTATTGCTATTGCTGAGCGCCAGGCCAGAATGAGACAAGCTAAGGAGCCGCAAGGGGATTTGAGAACACCGATCTTGATCAGCAAATGGGTGGACTACTCCAACAAGCACGGTTTCTCCTATCAGTTGTCCACAGATGACATTGGTGTCTTGTTTAACGATGGTAACACTCTGTTGCGTGTCAGCCACGGTGACATGTTCTGGTTCATTGTCAACGATGCCAATGAGGGTTGGAGCGCCAGTGAGCACAATGTCAATGATGTCCCACACTACTTGACCAGGCAGGTTGAGATCACTGACTTCTTCGCCAGATACATGAAGACCAACTTGTGCAGAGTATCTAACGATGAGGATTCACTGATTGAGCATGAGGAGATCTTCTTGAGAAGATACACAAGAGATGATTTGTTTGTCATGTTTGAGTTGAGCAACGGTTCTTTCCAGTTCAACTTCAAAGACCACCACAAGATCTGCATTTCACAGACTGGTTCTGTTATCACATACATTTCTCCAGACCGCAACTCAGAGACACGTTTCCTCACTACAGTGTTGAGAAACAACGGCTTCGAGAGCGTTGGAGAGGACATTGGCTTGGTTGACAAGCTTACCATGATCAAGAATGCTTTGAGAGAAAAGGTCAACGCTGGCCTTTAAGCACACTTTGTCATGTTTCCAATATGCATTACTCAGTTGCATGTTGTCATTTTATAATGTTTAAATACCCCATTCACTAATCAATAATCTGTAATCTTTCGACTGTTAACATAAGAGACTACCTGACGGCGATCAAAACACCAAATCCTTTGATTCTATTATACAAGTATCTTACACTCATTCGGGTAGGACAGGAAAGAGCATCGTCCTCCTTGATCATTTTTTGTTTGTCGTGAGTTACCTTTTAGTAGTCGTCATCACGTTCCAGCGTTTGCAAACTCCACTCAACCTTGAATTTGTTCTTCAACATCTCCAACTGTGCAATAAGAGATGTACAAGCGTTCCTTAATGCATCCTTAGGTGTGTATCCCTCTTCTGTCTGAATTCTCATGACAAATCTGGCAAAGAGTGGGTGCTGAACTTTGTAAGCGGCAAAGATAACCTTCTCGTCCTTGATCAGCTGAGCTCTTAAAAGGTTTCCGAGTGTGTGGTCCTCCTTCTCGAATGTGATGATGGCTGCATTTGGAACTTTTGGATCTGGATCAATCTTGAGTCTGGCGTTGTTGTTAGTTATTCTGAGACTTGAGATGACGGAAGCGTAGGTTCATGCTCCGAAATCGTACACGATATGGGAGAAGACTCACTTTGAAACACCATCAGGTAAGATGAAAAGCTCAAATCTATCTGGAGCGTTCATTTTTGGAAGACCAGAAGTCCGTTGGCTTTTGAAAACGCTTTCCTTTCTCCTCTTCGCCGTCAAGAACTGTTTTGAGCCTGCCCACTTTCGCTCGCCGTGCTCGGAGAAGCCAGTCTTCTAAGAGTGGCTCTACCAGAGTGCGCTTACCGAAAAATGAGGGTTACCCGCAGACCCCCATCGAACGCTATACCGTTGTCCCAGTCGAGGCACCAAAACGAGGCCCCTCCAGACTCCACGCGCAAGCTTTGTCGAGCACACCACTGGTTCTACACCGCAACTGGACATCGTCACCGCTCGCCGTTGTTGACTCTTAACTCTGCTTACCATTCTGATTGGGGGGACCATCTTTCCAACCTAACCGTGAATCTTGAGCTTTTTTTCCGAATCCACCAATCTTCTGAAAGCGTAACAACTTTACAGGAGAGAGCACGGAACCGATTGAGCCATAACAACCGGTAACACCACTACACGATGTCGAACCCAGACCCTTGGAAGCCACATACCGAGGGCTCTGATGCCAACAGGCCAGGGATTCCTCCTTTGCCACAGTAAGTTTTCAACTTTTCACCTCCCTGATTCGACTTTCGGGCTTTCTTGGCTGTCACCTCCTGGCCCCGTGCCTGTTGCAGGGTTACACCAGAAAACAATTCAAAACCGAAGTGGTAGAATCAGTGGATCGTAACTTTGATCGTACTGAAGTTGCAAGAAACTAACAATGTTTTTTCTACAGCCGTCAGGTAGCCCCGGTTCTTCCACCACCGTCAAGTCTGTCTTCTCACAATGGCATCGACCACAGTACGTATAATTCGTTGAACGGCGGGGGATATTTGGACCAGAATGCAAGGGGAGAACGACTTGCGGTGCTCTGTTCACTTAGGGTGAATGTGCCCTCGTTCATATTGCTGGGTGCCAATTTCGTGGCCTTCTCAGGCGTCGACGCACGTTCCCGCCATCTCACACGAACAAGTTACTAACAGCCTTATCAGGTGGCTACTACACTTTGCCTACCATTACAGCCGTCAACAACTCGTCGCATAACTACATGCAGAGCACAAACAATCCAGTGAGTACCTTCCGACCCGGCTCTTGTTTCACGCTTCGTTCCCCTCCCTCCTCCGGTTGGAGCACCGTTGTTGATCTTTGCCGCCAACGCCCACTATCGCCGGGCCAGCCCAGCGGCTCTCGTATGGCACCCACGGCAGCGGGACCACTGGCGGCAAACTGAGTGAGCGGGAACAAGGGTCACATATCACCTACAGTCAACAGAATACTAACAACACATCACAGACTCCGATGTCGTACCAGGTCAAGCCGGAGGGCTTCGCTGGGCAGCCGTTGCAGCAGACCAACACCAACGCACAGCCGCCAGTGGGCCAGGCTCCGAAGCCACCAAGTGGCTCAAGTACACCAGTGACTGCCTACAGACCTCTCAACGTGAAGGATGCCCTGTCGTACCTCGACCTGGTCAAAGTTCAGTTTCAGAGTCGTCCTGACGTCTACAACCACTTCTTGGACATCATGAAGGACTTCAAGAGCCAGGCCATCGACACTCCGGGTGTCATTGAGAGGGTATCTACTCTCTTCAAGGGTCACCCATCTTTGATTCAGGGCTTCAACACATTCTTGCCTCCGGGTTACAGAATCGAGTGCTCTTTGGATCCATCTGATCCAAACCCAATCAGAGTGACCACACCGATGGGCACGACTACTCGTCAGGACTCCAACTCGAACATCGTCTTTGAGCCACACCAGCAAAGATGGGGTGCTCAAGGTGGTGCTGGTCAGGCCTCACTTCCACAGCCTCAGGGCCTGCAACAGCAGCAACCAGGGATGCAGCCATCAGCCCACGATGCTTACACCCAGTACGGGGACAACCAGTCTTCTATGTCACATCTCCAGGCTGCTGCAAACAGAGGTAACGGTGCTCCACCAACACAAGAGCGCAAGCCATCTCACTCTGGCCCAGTGGAGTTCAGACATGCCATTGGCTACGTCAACAAGATCAAGACTCGTTTTGCCAACAAGCCAGACGTGTACAAGCACTTCTTGGAGATCTTGCAAACGTACCAGAGAGAGCAGAAACCAATCTCAGAGGTTTATCAACAGGTGACCATCTTGTTCCAAGGTGCTCCGGACTTGCTGGATGACTTCAAACAGTTCTTGCCAGACACCAGTGTGAACCAGCAGGCAACTGCTATGATGCAACAACAGCAGAACGAGTACTACGCGATGCAACAGCAACAGCAACAGCAACAACCACCAACCCAGTTGCCTCCTGTTGGTAACTTCTCTCCACCAACTGGTGGGAAGATGAAGACGTTTGAGGTTACCGCTGATCAGACTGCCAACTACGACGCATCCAGGATGGGGAACAAAGAGATTCCAACGTCACACATGAGAGGCTCCATCTCTGCTTCCAGACGCAAGGTTAGTGAAGATCTCCCACCGACGTTGGTTCCAGGCGTTCCAGAACCAGTTCAACCACCAACAAAGACTTCGAGCTTGATGGAGGAGGTTGGCTTCTTTGACAAGGTGAAGAAAGCCATTGGAAGCAAGCAGAGCTATAACGAGTTCCTCAAAATTTTGAACTTGTTCAACCAGGACCTCATCGACAAGGATGTGCTCATTGAGAGAGTTGAGGGTTTCATTGGTTCTCACCAGGACCTATTCGACTGGTTCAAGTCCTTTGTTGGGTTTGAAGACAAGCCACAGCACATTGAGAACATTGCCTTCAAGAAGCACCAGCTCGAGCTCACTCTTTGTAAGCCATATGGTCCAAGTTACAGACATTTGCCAAAGGCTGAGACCTTCATGCCTTGTTCCGGAAGGGACGAGATGTGTTGGGAGGTGTTGAACGACGAGTGGGTCGGCCATCCAACCTGGGCTTCTGAGGACTCTGGTTTCATTGCACACAGAAAGAACCAGTACGAGGAGATTCTGTTCAGAATTGAGGAGGAGAGACACGAATACGACTTCTACATGGAGTCCAACCTCAGAACAATCCAGACTCTTGAGACCATTGCTAACAGGATTGGCATCATGTCCCCAGAGGAGAAGGCCAACTTCAAGCTTCCAAGTGGGTTGGGTCACACCTCTCAGACCATCTACAAGAAAGTGATTCGCAAGATCTATGGGAAGGAGAAGGGCTTCGAGGTTATCGATGCCTTGCACGAGAACCCAGCTGTTGCGGTACCTATCGTCCTGAAGAGACTGAAACAGAAGGATGAGGAGTGGAGAAGAGCTCACCGTGAGTGGAACAAGGTTTGGAGGGAGATGGAGCAGAAGGTTTTCTTCAAGTCTTTGGACCACCTGGGTCTGACATTCAAGCAGACAGACAAGAAGCTGCTAACTACTAAGCAGTTGGTCTCTGAGATCAGCACCATCAAGTCTGAGCAGACCAACAAGAGACTTCACCCACTGACGCCAAAGCCACAGAAGCAGCTCGACTACGACTTCAAGGACCATGAGATCTTGTTTGACATTGCCAAGTTGGTGTATGTCTTCCTTCAGTCCAGCTCCTACTCTGCGAACGACAAGGAGAGGCTCTACGATTTCTTCAAGTCCTTCCTGTCCACCTTCTTCTCTATTGACCCACAGGTTGTTGAGGAGTCAATGAGCAAAAGAATTGGAGACGCTTCCTACGAGAATCATCATGCTACTTCCACAGCGGCTTCTTCGACACCAGATGTTGACGGTACCTACGTGAACGGCCGCAAGCGTCCTCGTGAGCACACATTGCTGAAAGATGTTCTCCGCAGAAACAAGAAGTTCCACAAGGATGATGACGGATCAGCTACACCAGCTGCTGACTCCGAGGCTGACAAGGTTGATGAGGAGGAGCACGACGAGGATACGGAGGAGATCGAGAACTCTACTGACATCTGGGTCCAGACAGCTGTCCTCGTGGCAGACTCTCATCAGACAACCAACACTAAGAGAACTGTGTTCAACTTGTTTTGTAACACCAACATCTACGCCTTCTTCCGTCATGTGAGAGTGCTCTACGACAGGCTTCTTGAGGTGAAGAACATCAACGAGGAGGTTACGAACGATCTGAAGTCGCGTACCACGGTTCAGTTCGCTAAGGACCTGAACCTGATTTCCAACCAGCTGGAGTCCATGGACTTGGAATTTGCCAAAGATGATGCTTACACACAGCTTTTGGCCTTTGCCGAGAAGGTGATTGACGGTGAAATTGAACACCAGTGGTTCGAGGAGTCGCTACGCCAAGCTTACAGAAACAGAGCCTACAAGCTGTACAGCGTTGACAAGGTCACACAGGCTTTGGTCAAGCACCTGCACACCATCTTGACAGACCAGAAGTCCTCTGAGATTCTTGTGCTGTTCGACAAGGACAGAAAGGCCTTGACCACCAGCGCCAGAGAGCAGATTGCATACAGAAACGCTGTGAGGGATCAGATGGCTGCTGATGAAAACATGTTCCGCATTGAGTTCAACGAGCCAGAACAGCACGTGTGCATCGAGTATGTCGCTCTTGATGACCTCACGCTGAAGGACATCAAGTCTGAACAGGAAAAGTGGAACTACTACCTGACCTCCTACGTTATTGCTCACCCAACTGAGGGTGTCAACGTCAGTGAAGTGAGAATGCCATTTGTCAAGTCCCAGGACCTCGAAGACATTGATGAGACCGAGATGGAGGGATACACTGATTCTCAGTTGAAGATCAAGGTCGCACAGGAGAACTACAAGCTCTTCTTTGAGGCTGGTACTCACGATGAGTTCACCAGATACTCTGTCTTCAACAACACACTCAAGGACAAGAAGATGAAGAAGAAGCACGGATCTGCAATTGAGAAGATGTCTTCTGCCTTCGAGGAGAAAAGTGCTTCGCTGATTGACGATGCTGCTGAGTTTGATGACCTCAAGGAGAAGATGAAGATCTTGACGGAGCACCCGGATAAGTTCAGAGAGGCTCTCAAGCAGAAGATGGCGGAGAAGGCCGAGAAGGCTGAGAAGGCCGACGAGGACCAGACCATCGAAAAGGCCGACGAGACTGTGCAGGAAGGTGCTGCTCCAACGAAGAAGGTGAATCCAGCTATCGCTTCTGTTCTTGAGCAGGATGTCACCGTTGATGCTGACTCCACCATCCCACAAGATGATACAGAGTTGAAGGGTAACGACACCACCACTGATGAGACTGCCAATGCTGATGGGTCAAACACTGACACAACTAGCCTAGTGCCAGAGGAGAAGAAGGGCGACGTTGATGAGGATGGTGACGCCAAGATGGATTGATGTACTTTTAGTGGAAGCAAAAAGAGAGCCTTTATTTGTTTGTTATGTTTTATTAGTTTGATTGAGCTTTTTATAATACGTTGAAATGCTATTAGCAACACATGCAAAATCTCGTAACTCATTGTTCAGCGTCAATGTCGACACCAAAGTCTGAAAGCTTCTCACCATACTCGTTACGCCATTCTGTACGAGGTTCCACCAACCTTCTCTTGACAGAGATCTCGTTGCTGTCCACATCATACTCACCAGTCTGGTCAACCAGGTCCTGGTGATTCCCATCAGGAGGCCATGGCAGCGAGCTCACATCATCCGTGTCCATGTCAAGCAGTTCGTTCTTTTCAAAGCTCAGTCCGTCCCCTTCCGGTCCACCCCATGGTACGATCCAGTTCCAGGGGTATCCAATGGCGTTGTAGATATTTCTCCAAGGGTTGATGTCGTAGGGGAACACAATGTCGTCGAGTGCGATGAGCGGTTGGTTATCATCTCTGATCATTCTGTGACTGGAAGACCACGACACGGCAGATGGTAGGGGCTTTCCAAAGAATGACTTGTAGTTGGCTTGAATCTTCTCGAAGAACCTCAGTGTATTGTGCTGTGACTCGACACGCTCCCACTCCCAGCCCTCAATCTGCGTCATGCCTGTGAAGATGATGCCATAGAGACATCTGAATGTGAGGAGGCCAACAGAGATCACCACAAAGATACTGAGCGGGGTCAGGATGATGGTAAACGTGAGCGTAGTCTTGGAGATAAGGTAGATGGGGAGATCTCTGTCGTTCCAATACCTTACGAGGCGTCTGCAGAGATAGTAGCACGCGAGTCCGTTCGTGTAGTCCACCCAAAAGAGAAATCGTAGGAAGTGTGGCATGTTCTTGTACCCCACACAGTTGGCAGTCCAAGGGCAGTGGTGGTCCATCTTAAGGACACACCTGTTGCATGTTTTGCAGTGATGAGCACGTTCAGGTTTGTAACACTTACACCTTTTGCACCACCTTCTCCACTGCCCTTCTCTTGGTTGGAAGTCTCTCGGAGGTGACCCCGGGTCCTTGTAAATGGCGATGACGTACGAGATCCAAATCATTGTGAGACAGAACTGGAACCAGTATTGCTCATGCCGTGTAAGATCGTATTGATAGACGAAGTAGTGCCCGAGGTAACCGAGTGAGGCGATGATGACAGTAGGGATCTTGAAGTGGTGTGTTAGTTCTCTTTTCTAGTGCTAGAGAAACATGGTGACTTACTGTTATCCCTTGCCAGGGCGGCAGGCTAATAAACATCATAGTGAAGAATCGAAATGCCGGAGGTCCAGAAACGCTTGACGAACTGAGGACTTCACTTTAAATAACCTGTACAACACAATGAAAGAAGAGGAAGCGTTGACGCGCTGACTGGACTTCAAACAGTCTCTTCTATGTGGCTCCTACCGGGTCACGTGAAAGCTCGAAAGCGCGGGTCGACTTTTCGCGAAGACCGTGTTTGTGGCATCAGCCAGAGCCGGGGTAGTAAGGGAAGAGGGCTGGGGGAAGCTGATCCCAGGCTCTCTCCAACGAGGGAGCCCAACTACTGCAGGTCGAATTACAGTCTCAAGATTTCAGATTGACATATCTCTTTGTATTTGGACATTTAGTTCTCCAAGGCGTTTCTTTTAGCACATTGGGAGACCACATCGTCCCAATCAGCCTTGAAAGCGAAGTAGACCTCAGACATGGAGAGGACGAAGATACCACAACCAAGACCGACCCAGAGACCCTGAAGCTTCAAGTCTTTCCAGAAGGCCAAGTACAAGGCGAGTGGAACGGCAACAATGTAGTATGCGAGTAAATTCAAGTTGGAGCCAATCTTCTGTCTTCCCTGGCCTCTAAGACAACCTGCAGCGATGACGTTGATGGTATCGTACAACTGGTTGACAGCAAGGATCATGAGTGCCTTAGCTCCGAGGGCTCTGACGGCTGGATCCTCCGTGAAAAGTGCCACGAGCTTGAATCTTCCCGTGAACAGACCTGTTGTCGTAAAGAGACCCAAGACGAGGGAGATGAGGATGGAGACATTCATAGCGGTCTTAGCGTTGTCAATAGCTCTCTGGCCGACATAAGTAGCAATCTTGGTAGAGCTGACGACACTGACACCAAATGGAATCTGGAAGATGAGCGTAGCAGTGGTTGACAAGATGGCCTGAGCGGCAAGAGTCTCAGTACCGAATCTGGAGGCACTGATGGTTAAGATCTCGAAAGCGAGGAACTCGGCCTCAACCATGATGACACCTGGGAGGGCGAGTGAGGCCATTGGACCCCAGTTTTTCAACGATTCTCTGACTTGCAGACCATTCCAACACTTGGACCCATCGATGAAGTAGACGTAGCAGAGGAGGAGAACAGCCATGAGGGTGTAGTTGATAGCCGTGGCCAATGGAGCACCGATGAATCCGATTCCAAAGGTCGGATCCCACACAAGGATGTAGTTCAACAGGGCGTTCAAAGGAGTACAAATGAACAAGACGTACTGTGCGGCGTGGAAGATGCCCTGGGCCTGCAGGAATCTCTTACCGGTCTCAAAGAGGATGTAGCCTGGAGATCCGAGGGAGATGACTCTGAGGTAGAGTTGGGCCAAGTGGGTGAGCTCTGGGTTTGGCACAAAGAGGTCAAGAATGGAGGCGGAGAACCACCAGATGAGATTGACTGGGATGGCGGCAAAGAAAATCATAGCCGTGCATCTCTGGAAGTGAAGACCGACGAGACTGAGCTTACCAGCACCGTAGGCCTGGGAACAGAAGGTGTCGAGACATGTAGCCATACCGTTGAAGATAGAGACGGTGATGTTGAAGGTCATTGTGGAGAGGGAGACAGCAGCAAGTTCTGTTTTGCCGATGTGACCAACAGAGAAGATAGAGACGACAGTCAGAGAGTACTGGAGGAAAAAGGTGATGATCATAGGCACAGAGGCCTTAAGGATGGTGAGGGCCTCTTCGAGCTTAGTGACGTTACCATCCTCAAAGACTTCGGTGGCGCTGGAGGCAGATGTAGTGGCATCCTCTACAGCACCATATGTTGGCGGCTCGTCCACTGGGTCTGCGAGGAGCTGCTTGTACACTCCGTTGTCATTCATCGCGTGGTGGTCGTGTCGGTTGGTTGTCTCTCAGGCGATGATGGTAAAATGTGGTGAACATTGTTGGCAGAAGATTCTTTGAGGAGCACCAGGCCGCCATCTCAGAACTGTTAGAGCAGCGGATCGAATAGGGGAGTTGTTGCGAAGATTCCGACAATCTGAGGGAGCGCAGTGCCAGGAGGAGTACACGCAAAGTCCGCCCGGACCTATTCCGATTCCGACGCGGGATTGCCAGATGATCGCAAATTCCGACGATCGCCTCTGGGAGCCGATTCCGACTTTCTCTGACCGCTTCTTCTGACAGCGATGGGCTTGTCCAGGCAGCCACGGAGACGTTGGACACATATGCATAGAAGCTGGGCTAGTGGATCAGTGGACTGGGTGCTGCCAGAACGAAGCGTCACCCAGCTCAAGAACCGAGGGGCCTCTCCGCTCTGCGGGTACATAGATCTACAGCTCATCGGGTGCCGTTCCCACACACGGGGGACCCCTTGTGGGGTACACTACTGCTCAAAGTTTGTCAGAAAAGCATAAAAGAAAACAGTATATGAAATCTATGGAAACAAAAAGGAGAGTTAAACAGAAACAGTGTGAACCTGAGTGGCAGACTTCTTAGCCTCGTCTGAACTCTGCGAGGCATCCTCATCAGTGTCCTTGGAGAAGCCTTCGAGCAACTCAATACCATGCTGAGCATCGGCACCGTCGTATGGAGCCAGATTGAGCTTCATACACTCTTCTTGAGTGAAGGCGTTGTATGTGTCAGCGCCCTCAGAGACACCAGCATCCTTGATTGGGAAGATCCACTTGGCGATGATGTAATAGGCAATCATTGGAACGAAGAAGGAGAAGACAATAGAACCATAGTAGTAGTTCACGATCTGTGTCTTGAGTGTGATGGTAGGGTTAGCAGTTGTAGCCATACCTGGACAACCTGGGACCACTGTGGCAATGAAGACGAACATAGCTCTCCAATTGACACCGTATGTGAAGTAGAAGTCGCCATCCTTGCTCGTTGAGTAGAGATCGTTGATTCTCAGCTTGTTCCCTCTAATCAGGATGAAATCAGAAACGATGATACCAATGATGGGCGTGACCACGATACCGAACGAACTCATGACTGCGTTAAAGGTTGATGATGAGTTGTAAAACTCCCATGGTTGGACACACCAACTGAGCAGTGCAGTAAGCATGGATCCACGGAAGATGTTGATGTACTTTGGACAGACACCAGCCAAGTCCATACCACCAGCAAAACCGTTTGTGAGCAAGTTCAACGAGAGCTCGGACGACAGGAATGACAGGCCGAGGAAGAAGCATGCACATCTCATTCTTGGAGAGTAGTTGTCCTGCAACCACTGCAAGCAGATGTCGGTAGGCAACCAGTACTCTGTACCGTACAACTCTTTGGAACACGAAGCGGAGATGAGACCAGCCAGTGGAATAATCTCGGTGAAGAAGATACCAACAAAGATACCAAGAGTGGTCTTACGACTGCTCGAGGCGAATCTGGAGAAGTCTGACTGGTTAGTGATATCTGGGGAGATGGCACCGTACCAGATGGACATAGCGTAGAGCCACATCCACCCGGTCTCAGATGACGAGAGAGTCACTGGCTCGTAGTAGATTGGGCCTGGACCGCCGTTGATGCAGTAGAGGTAGACCATCACGGACACGAGACCGAACAGGGCCATGATACAACTGATGTTGACGAAGATGTTCATTCTCTCCGGTTTGATGACAAAGAACGGCATGGAGATGATCTGGAAGATGAGGAAACCGATGAAGTCACGAGTGGTCATGGCCACGGAGTCTGGGAATGTGTTCTCCATGTTGAGGAAGTTCTCAGAGAATGTGGACAGCATCACAACAATACAGAGGCCACCAAGCCATGCTTGTGAGCCGTAGTAGACAATACTGAGCACAATTCTGATCAATATACCAAGCGAAGAACCGTAGACACCAAAGATCATTCTCTGGCAGACGGTGTAGCCGATGTGGTAGACCTCACCGGGACGAGAGTTCAAACTGGTGTATGTGACGATGAGCACGTTGCCGAGGGTGAGGGCGCCCATGGCGTGCTGGATGTTGAGACCGAGCGACAGAAGGGAGGAGCCCACACTGAAGGTCCACACGGACAAGTTGAGCACACCCCAGTAACCAGAGAAGGAAAAGAAACCCCACACACGACGTTCCGCCGGCATAGGTTCCAAGTCCGGGTTCTGCAAGACGCTGAGCTCCTTCTCGGACTCGTGTGGCACTTCGAGCCTCTTGAGCAGGTCCTGGAAGGGCATGGTGTGTACGAGTGTGGTGGTGTCCCACGACATAGCGCAGGGCCTGTACTGTTCAAGGGAGGGAGATGTGGGTCTTATAAGGGCGCCGAGCGCTCCACGCTGTAATCAGCAGATCTGTGGGTCGCCTTGAGTTGGCAGTGGCTGCGTCGCCCGCTCCCGATCTCCAGATAAACTCTCAGCTGTTGTGCGGACCATCTAATCTCATCGCATCACCGGAGTCAACTCCGCGCGTGGCTGTCGTAATTTTTTCCACCGTTGTGTGCGCTTTGTTTGGTGTTTTGCGGAGATTAATTCCGATTAGCGGGCCCTGAGTATTCCGACACCCACACACCACGCGATGAGGTGCGCTGCCGATGCCTCGGGCGCCCGCTGTGGGGTGTGCTCGTTGGGGGCTGCCTTTGTGGCACCAGTCGCCATATTCCGACCGCGTTGGTGGCTGCTCCCCTGGGCCATGGACCCTGGACACTGGGCTCCGCCGGATGCGACGTCTTTCTGGCGCTCTACACAGCCAATCCCGATCACTCGTCGTATCATTAATCGTCTCAGTACGTCACGATATCCACTTCCTCCTGACCCTCGCTGGACACCGTCTGCTCACCAGCGTAGTAGGCCCGACTCCACGCCTTCCTTATCTTCTGCAGCGAATACTTTGCAGACCCCGACCCCAGACCTGTCAACAGCACGAACAGCTCCTCTGTCGTCTTCATATCCTCCTTTGTCACGCTATGCAGCCCAGCCGTCAGCAGTGGCCACTGCACCATCATCAGCTTAAACTGGGTCTTTGGGTTGGCCGAGGTTGCGTGCAGCGTCGTGGTGATGTTTGACAGGATCGAGTGCACCAACTCCTGGATGACAGGATTGGCCGGGGTGCCCACTTGGAGAAACTTGGTCATGATCGTCAGCAGGGCTGCATCCACAAATGATTGGTGAATACAATTGAACCATGCAGTTGTTTCATCGTCGTAATCAGCCTTCTCCACACTGTAACCCCTGTACTGCTGCAACTCCGCAGTGAGACTGAATATCTCATGCGCACCAGGCTGTGATACACTCGAGTTCCTCAGCCACTCAATCAGCTTATTCAGAGGATTCAGCAACCCACTGTGCACACCAAAGATAAAGATGAACCCATCATCAGTCACCATCTTCAACTCTCTCATGGCACCTTCCTCGTAACGGTCGTTCAAGTTCACGGACATCATCCATAGTAGGGAGTTCATGTTAGGCCCGCCGTTATTCCGTACCAGCAACGTACCACCATGTGGAGCACTTAGGCCGGCAAGCAATTCAAACAAGGAGAACCAACATTTGCAGAATTGGAGGATCTTGGTATGTGGGAACTTGTTTTCCACAAACACAAGCTGGAGGAGTTCCTTCGCACCACGGAGATGACCACGCCAACTGTGCTTCATACTTGATGCGTTGTCGGAGGTGAGAAGCAGGATCGTGAGAAGCAGTGGCTCAAGCACTTCTGTAACCACTTTACTCGCCTCCAATGACTGCCCTGGTGGCCCACCAATGGAACAGAACGACTGGATGTACCTGTAGTCTTCAAGCATCTCTGACGTTTTCTTTAAGAAACTCGTGAAGTATCTCTCATCCTCATCCAGCGTTGTCTTCTTGTATGACAGTCTTGCACCAGAACTTAGTACAGCGTAGTACAAGTAGTCCTTCCTTAGCGAGTACTGTAGCAATATGTCCCTCAGCGTGTTACCCTTCTCAGAGGCCCTGAGCGGCATCAAGATCTCACTGAACTCGTCGTAGAAGAGGTCCATGTATCTCTTATGTGATGGGTCGATTGCATGAGTGTTGAAGCAGTTTCGTGGGAAGTGGTAGATTGTCTCCGAGGAGAGTATACCACTCGGTGAAACTGGTGATGCAGCGGTGTTGGAAGTGGAATAAATCGCTTGGAGCATGTCCGTCTTCACTTGGAGCTTTGGTATGATATTCGGAGTTGGTGTGGCTCCACCTCCCATGTGATGCTGGATAGCTTGATCCATTTGCAAAGACAAATCATCGTCAAGCAGCTCAAGCAAACTCTTATCCATACTTTCGTTAGACTCTTCTCCCGGACTCACCGTATGAACACCATTATTCATAGGCAAGTGCACCACAGGGCTCTGTGACGTGGCCACTGTGGGCACGGTGCCAGTCGCAGGATCAGGCTCCGGATACTCGCACGGGGAGTTGGCTCTGGAGCATCTCAGACATGCTGGTTGGGCTTCGTCACATTTCACCTTCATCCGTTTGCAACGGCGGCATCCTCTGCGTGAGTACGGTCTCGAACGCTTCTTTCGTACGCCCTGTGTCGTAGTGAGCGGCTGCTGCGGTGGTGCCATCATCGTTTTGCGGTGTGGGTAGGCCTGTGCGGATGTGTGTTATGAGTTTGTTTTGATTTCGAGATAGCAGCCAGCTCCGTCATGCGGAAGTTACTCCTTCGCTCCAGAGGAAAATTTGCAAGGGTCGCATAACCTCTGGTGATGCGTTGGGGCCGTTTAAGCGGCTGAAGAGACTCTGAAATGTGACCAAAGGCTCTATATAGATCTTAATTACAGAAGAGTAGGTATAAATTAACAAATGAGCAGTAAAAAAGCTTTCATAAAGCTATTTAAAGCCCTTGTACCAAAGAAAAACAGGTTCTAGACGCTTGGTTAGGGCAGTATTTTCACGTGATAATCACGTGTCGAGAAGGCTTGGCGATGACATAAGCGGACGCCATCAAATTTTTCAACGAAGCTTCTATGGCCAAGTTGGTAAGGCGCTACACTAGTAATGTAGCGATCCTGAGTTCGAATCTCAGTGGAAGCAATTTTTTTGCAACTTTTTGATATTGGTAATTGAAACCCAGGAATATTTGATTGGTCCAAGAATTGTGCTTTTTGAAGGCGTGCGCGGTGGCGATTCGAAGATTAACCTCTCCGCCAACCCGCAAGTCCGCTCCGCGCGCCTAACAAAAGATGGACTTCAACACACGCAATCCTTTAGACCTTAATCCGAACGAGAACACGTAAAACCATGAGCACTTGGGATCAACAGAAGATGACTGTGCCCCCTATGCAAGATGATATACCACCAGCTCCGCCAGAGTCTAACGATGTTGAGCACACGATCGAGAGCTCATCGGGCTCTGAACATAGCCCATCACAGTCACAAGACTCGAAGAAACGAACTGCAAGCGATGCGGAGCTCAAGTCACTGCAGAAGAAACAGAAGAGGAAGCAGCAGAAACAGAAAAAAGCGTTAATGAAGGAAGCGGCCCGTCTGGATCCAGTGATACGGTGGGATGTCAGTGGAAAGAAGAACATGCTGGACATCAACCGCATCAAGAAGTTCCACATCTATGACTTTGACAACACTTTGTTCAGATCTCCGACTCCCAATATGGCTCTATTCGATAATGTTACTATGGGGATGATCACCAGTGCTGACCACATTGCTACCGGTGGATGGTGGAAGAACGTGATGGCTCTAAGAAACGTTGGCGAGGGATGGGCATTGGAGCGTCCTAAAGCCTGGGAAGGGTTCTGGAACGAAGACATTGTGGACTTGTTGAAGATGTCGATTGAAGACGATGATACATTGACAATTGTGATGACTGGAAGACGCAAAGAGCTGTTCACCACAGTTATGACTGAGATGTTGAAGTCAAGAGGTTTGTTGGAGGGAATTGATGGGTTGATGTTGAAGACTGGAAAGTTTGAGACAACTATTGAGTACAAGACGCAGGTTATTGTGGACATTTTGGACCATTTCAAGTACGTCAACGAGGTTACGATCTACGATGATCGTAAGAGTCAACTGAACGGGTTCATGAAGTGTTTGAACGAGTACACAGAAGCAGTGAGACCAACTCTGATTTCCAACATGATACCTGTCTTCACAGAACCTTGCTATCTGGACCCAAAAACTGAAAGACAGGTTGTGGAGAATATGCTGGACGAACACAACGCATTGATCGAGAAGACACCAGCACCGGATGTCAGGTTACACAAGGTGTCATTGAAGAAAGGGTTGAGTTACACTTCGTACCGATTGTTCTACGACGACAGAGCACATGTGATTGACCAGTTGATCAAGAGGTGCCCCGATGTTTTCACAGAACAGGTCTTTAAGACCTTTCAATTTCAAGTTGACCACATCCCCGTTGTTAGAGGCAAGATCTCCAGAACAGCGCGGGCTGAGCTCGGGGACGAGAAGCAAGTGATCCAATGGAAGATCACATCCATCGCATCGAACGAGAGCATGATTGGAGTAATAATCGAACCAGTTACAGATGGAGTGACAGTGAAAACTCTGTTGAGTCCAAGTGTTCTACCCATTGCCAGCTTGGGAAAGTCTTCAGCCATGCCCGTGGAGAAGTTTGCGGCATTGCAAGATTGGCAGGATGTACCAGGTGATGAGATTAGATTCTCCACACAACTGATGGACATTGTCAAGCTGCGCATTGTCCATGAAGGAGGAAGACAACACAAGACGCCAAAGGGGAAGAACAACCTCAAGGCAGATCTACAGAGTGAAGCACCATAATTAATGACTGATGAACATGTTTCAAAAGCTATGTAGAAATGTCGGGACATACCGGCCAGACGCTCTAGAATGGAATCCAGGGACGCCAGAAGGCACTAAGAACGGTCCTCTCAACGCCCCCAAGTTACTTATGGAGGCGGAACAATGGTTTGATATCTGCACGAGATCGGCACCACAAGGACGTAGTTTTCAATCCGTACCAAGTGGGATTTGACAAGATGTGCAAAAAGGCAGTGGGAAGGTAGCCCAAAGCCCAAAGTTGTAGCACATGAGCCTCTAGAAACACAGTACTTCTGTACAATGGTGGCTGATGAGCACAACTCCGAAGCTGAGGACTTCCCTTTGCCGCTGACGAGCGTTGTTGGGGGAAAAAGTGGAAGCGATGCGGCAGTGGAGAAAAAAAATCTGAAAACTGGACAAGTGCACCGCCACAAGATGGGCGCATGCGCCACAGAACCAGCCACGCGACGCGAAAACGCGGGTAAAAAACGTTGGGATCTGGGAGCGAGCGACGCGTCTCCCAGAAAGGACCGAGTCTGGCTGGCGGCAACGACAACTTCCACATTCAGTTCGCTCAAGGCACACACAATGGACGCCCAGATCCTCACAGTTCACTGGCACGACGGCGAACAACCTGTCTACTCGGCGCACTTCCAGCCAAGCGGCACACATACAAAGGAGTCAGAACGACTCGCAACAGGAGGTGGAGACAACAACGTGCGGTTGTGGAAGATCGTGAGGAACGGAAGTGATGTGAAGGTTGAGTACCTCTCCACACTAGCCAAGCACACACAGGCTGTCAATGCAGTCCGCTTTGACCCAACAGGCACAATGCTCGCCACCGCCGGTGATGACGGCTGTGCCATGATCTGGACGAAGGCCGATGGAATCGTCAGAGAGTTCGGCGCTGATGCCGATGATGAGGCTTTGGAGTCATGGACTATGAATGTTATGTGTCGGTCTAGTGCCTCAGAAGTTTACGACCTGGCCTGGTCACCGGATTCGAAACACATCATCACCGGATCCACCGACAATGTTGCAAGAGTATATGACGTATCCAATGGACAGCAGGTTGCACAGATTACAGACCACGGCCATTATGTCCAGGGTGTTGCATGGGATCCATTGGGTAAATTGTTGGCTACACAGAGCGCAGACAGATCCGTCCATGTGTACCAGATGAAAAATTCAGACAAGGCCATCCATCCTACTGTGCTCCAGAAGAGCAGCAGAGCAGAAGTACCAACGAGAACCACTACAGACGAACTTGATTACACCAACACGAAATCATCGATGATCTACCACACAGAATCCCTCAGATCCTTCTTCAGAAGGTTGACTTTCAGCACAGATGGCCAATTTTTGCTCACTCCAGCTGGCGTTTTCAAGACCTCATCTGAAGAGAAAGACGAGTGGTTGAATACTGTCTACATCTACACACGCCAGGGGATGAACAAAGGGCCGATTGCACACTTGCCAAAGTTCAAGAAGCCGGCGTTGATTGTGTCGTTCTCGCCAGTGTTCTACGAGCTGCAAGGAGAAGGCAATGTGTTCAAGTTGCCGTACAAGATGGTGTATGCCGTCGCCACGATGGATTCTGTCTACATCTTTGACACACAGGGCACGGAGGCGCTGGGTTCTGTTTCAAGTATACATTATGGGACACTGACGGACCTCTGTTGGAACAGTGACGGTCAGAGTTTGCTTGTGAGTTCTGCTGATGGTTTCTGTACGAGTTTGAGATTTGACAGCGATGCATTTGGCAAGCCACTGAGTGTGGACCATAAGGAATTGTTGAGTGGCCATGATGGCTTCAAGACTGATGTTGAGTTCGGCACTCGTGGATCCTCTGTCAGAAAAAGACCAGTGGAGACACCTGCCTCCTCACCGATGGGTGAACCGATGAAGATGATGAAGTCGTCGCCAGTCGCCGCACAAGATGAAGTCAAGAAGCCAGAACCCGCAATTAACCTTATCTCCCATTTGATCAAGAAAAAGGCGAAACTACCGGCAGCTCCAGTGGCTATCGCCAAACCAGATGTGATCATGCTTGATGCCGATGAACAACCAGCAAAGGAGAAGAAGCGCATCTCACCAACCCTGATAACGTCCGTGAGCAAGGACCCTACTTCCACCCAGTAAGAGTCTCCAAAAGTAATGATGATGATTATAACTACAGGACAACCATGTAATCCATTAGCAAATTCATTAGGTATACCCATCAATCTTTCAAAGACCCTATTCCTCTACGCCCAGTCACTTGGTCAAACCGGACAAGTCCTGCTGGTTGGTCAGCTGTGCTTCCAATCTCTTTCTTGCTCTCAAAATCATCTCTGCCTTCTTCTCCTGAAGAGTCTTCGCTCTCTCTTCAGCAGAGTCAGACCATTCCATCTTCTTAGCCTTCTCCACATCGATGGATGACTCGTTGACTCCATACTTCTTCAACAAGTTTTCCGGCTCCGTCTTGGCACCGGTGGAAGAGCTTGTCGTGGCACGAGAAGATGAAGTTGAGGACGCAGCAGCAGTCGCAGCGTTGTAGCCTGGTGGGAAGGGAAGTGTGCCTTCGGACAAGATACGTTCAACCGTGGCCTGAACGGAACCTGATCTCAAAAGATCATAACGGATCTGTGGCTCAGAGACGTGTGGAGCAAGTTGCTGTACAACTTCAATCATGTCCGTGGTGACTTGGCGACGAGGCAGGGCGTGAGCTGGTGTCGGAGCGTCCTCACCGTCCTCCTGCTCGTTATTTTGCTGCTGTTGCTCTTGTTGGGTGCGCTGGGATGGTGCGTGGAAGTCCGGCTCCTCCTCCGAGTTCACGAACCATCTGAGGAAGACAAAGGCCACCACGAGGGCCAGGATAAATGTCAGCGTTGTTTTGTCCATTTGCGGTGGGTACTGGCACTCTATGCGAACGGTGGATGAGGCAGCAGCGGCTGATGGAACAAGATGGAAGCTGATCATCGCCACTTCGGAAATGAAAACGCGTAGGCATCGTCCGCGAACCATGGGGTTCTCTATTGGGCAGTGGACCGTGAAACGAGGGGAAAGGCGGACGGGCGGCTACGGAAGAAAATGTGGTCAGTGGTATAGTTCATGGAGGCAGTTTACATTATAAGGTCGTTTCTCGTGTGGTGGGGTGACAATAGCAGTAACGTCCGTTCAGCCCTTGAAGTTCAGCTTGAAGGCCTTGTTCTCATTGTTCACCTTGTACAAAAAGTTCGTGATAACCTCGCTCTCCTTTACAACAACGTTGTTGAAGTGTTTCTTGACCGCACTGGCCAACTCCGGTTTCGTCACTCTGTCTCTGGCTTTGAACGAGTACGAGCTCTTGCCCACGTCAGAGGCAAGCATGTATCCGGACATTGTGAGCGAGCTTTTGACCGGAAGCTTGTACGTGTTTCTGTACTTCCGTAACGTCTCATCTGGGAGAGACTCGAAGTCCATCGGATCAACAAGCGGTTGGTCCTGTGGTCCATTGGAGTGGACATGGCGGGCGATGAGTTCCGCCTGGGCAGCCTGGGCGGCGGCGTTTCTGGCCTTGGTGGAGGCGCGTGAGTTTGGGTTGGCAGTGGAGCCGTGGCCTTCTGTCTCACTGGTAGATGGGTCTCTCTGTGCTCTTGGAGGCATCTTCTGCTGGGTCTGTAGTTTGGAGGAGTTGTGTTGAGGGTCCTGATGTAAAGTTGTTTGACGCTTTTTAGCGACACAATCTGCGGGCGACCGCGGCGGCTTTTCGGGGGTTGGCTGACTCAGAATCAGCAAATACTGACATAAGCAGAGTTACCCGGTGCTGATAAGGATTATTGTGCTCTATTCCACATTAATGGGCTTGCAGGAAGCCCTTATCTTCAGAGCTAGCGGAAGGGGTAGGCTACTCACCTACTGTGACTTGTCTTCTGTCTTGAAGCACATAAACTCATGGCGCCCGAACTCCAGACAGAACCGCCCTCCTCGCCTACATCCGCCTCTGCTTTGTACGGTGCACCACAACATCACCGGTTTCGCGAAATCTTTTTGACGCGTCCTGGCCTCAAATTCGTGACGCGTCAGCTCGCTCTCTCTAAATCAAGCGAAAGGAAGCGATTCTCCACAGAAACCAGCCATGACAAGCGCCAAACTTCCCGGGCTGAAGTTCAAGAAGAGCATCGTCTCTTCAGCGAAGGACTCGATCCCATTGAAGGAACTCTTGGAGCGCCTTGATGTAAGCCCTTCCCACTTTCCCATCTCTTGCCACCAGATCACTAACTGAGTCTCCAAAAAGGCACTCTCCACAGAACTTTCCAGAGTTGAACAAGACCACTTCAATGTCAAGTCACTTAACAAAATCAAGGATGAGCTCGTGAACAAGAAGCTTCTCAACCACAAGGACACCGGGGTCCAAGCACTCGTCGCTTGCTGCCTTTCCGATATCCTCAGACTCTACGCACCAGACGCGCCATACACCGATGCAGAGCTCACCGAGACGTTCAAGTTGTTTGTGCGGCAATTCAAGAAGTTGGCCGACCCAGAGAACGGCTACTATGCCCAACAGGTGTACCTGGTGACACGTCTTGCCGAAGTGAGATCCATCATTCTTGTCACTGACATCGAGAACGGCGCCTCTCTGATTGAGAGCATCTTCAGCGTGTTCTACGACTCCACGAATCTTTTCCACAAGAAGCTTGAGCCAATCATCTCGGACATCCTCATTGAGATCATCTCTGAGTGGGACCAGATCTCTATGCCAGTGCTCAAACTCATTTTGAACAAGTTCCTCACTCATCATGATTCCAATTCCGTCACAAGCTCACTGACTACATCTTCGGCATCTGCCTTCAACTTCTCTGTGAACATTTGTAACGCCAACCCAGACAGGATTGCACGTCAACTTACGAAGTTCTTCTCAGAGGTGCTCTACGAGAACACTCCCGAGGAGGTGGACTTCAAGGCTTTGAAGAAGCTTCATGGGTTGTTGGTTGAGATCTGGAGGCAAGTTCCAGAGATCTTGGCCTCAGTAATGGGTCTTTTGGGCGATGAACTAAGTGCTGACTCCGATCAGTTCCGTGCTTTGGCCACTGAGACTGTCGGTGAGATCTTGTCTGCTCAGACCAGAGTCAACTTTGTCACAGTGCACAAGGATACCTGGCACACATGGATCAACAAAACTTTGGACATCTCCCCACACGTCAGAGCAAAATGGGTTGAGCATGCTGCTGAGGTGCTGGTTGGGAGATCTGATGTGCTGGTTGACATCACACAGGGATTGAGTAAAACATTGATCGATACAGATGAGCGTGTGAGACTGGCTACAGTGACAGCCATCGCCAACATACCATCCGACGTGTTGTTGAGAAAGGTACACGACGCATCCATTCTCACGGGGTTGGTTCAACTTGCCAGGGAGAAGCATGCTGAGATCCGTGAGAGTGCCATCTGTATCTTGGGATCTTTGTTCAAGGATTCTTATGACGATGTCTTCGGCGAAGAGGACGATGACGAGTTGACTGAGAACTACAAGGTTGTCAAGCAGATTCCAAACCACTTGCTCAACTTGTACTACATCAACGAAACTGACATCAACGCCCTTGTCGACGTCACCCTCATGGAGGACGTGCTGCCGGACCAGGAAGACGACTTGGAGAGAGTGGAAAGATTGTTGAAGGTTGTCTCAACATTGGATGAGAAAGCAATGGCTTCATTTATTGCCTTCAACAAGCGCCAACAACAGCTCTCAAAGGTGCTCGCAATGTACATCTCGTTCTGTGAGGAGATGAACGGTACAACGACGAACGATGATCTCAAGGCCAAGTTCGAGAAGGCGGTGAGTTGGTTGTCATTCACACTTCCAGAGAGACACGCTCCGCGTGAATCACTTCACAAGTTCGCCACCATCAATAACAGACGTCTCTACTCTCTTGTCAAGTGGTGCATTTCTTCAGACTCCGACTATGCTCGCATCATCACAGCCCGCAAGGAGTTGTTCCAGAGACTCCAGGACAACAAGACTATCAATTCTAGCGCTGCTGCTGACTTGATTGCCACTTTCAAGCTTCTCATCTACAGATCATCGCTCACTCTCTTCAACAGATCCAACATTGCTCCATTGCTCAGACTTAGTGATGAGGAGAAGTACAGCAAGACCGCTCAAAACATGATCGAGAACATCTCTGCGATTTCTCCAATGGCCTTCCAGAATCAGATCGAGAACCTCATTACCACCGTGAAGGACGACAAGAAGGAAGGATCCAAACACAACACACTCAAGGCGCTCTACCACATCTTCAAAAAACTCACAGATTACATACCAAATGACGATAAGCACTTCCTGGACACCCTTACAGAGCTGGCTCAGAACGGGACGCCGAAGGAGGCAGAATATGCCATCAAGGTTTTGTCGCTAACAGACAAGCTCGACATGTTCGGTACATTGATCATGGAGTCCATCTATCCCATCGATGTGAAGAGCAAGACTCTGGCTACCCATCTCGCTGCTATCTCTGAACTGTTCCTTGTTGCCCCAGACATCCCAGGGGAGCACGCCGAGGATATGACACCGGTTCTTGTGAAGGACATACTATTGACCAACAAGACTAAAGCCCACAAGAACGACCCCGAGTGGATCGGTGAGGATCAGTTGGAGGCCAAGCACATAGAGGTCAGCGCCAAGTTGTACGCAATGAGAATCTTCACCAACAGACTTCAGTCTTTGACGAAGGATCAGAGCGTGTCTGAGGAAAGTGTGACAACCACTGCTGAGAATGTGTTGAAGTTGTTGCTCTCTTTGATTGCTAAGGGTGGTGAGATTGTGAACTCCAAGGCTAAGAACTATCCAACTCCACGCCACTTCCAGGCCCTTCTCAGACTTGAGGCTGGCCTTTGCTTGCTCAAACTTGCACAGTTCCCAAAGTTCAATGCCTTGATGAAGCCTGTGGTGATTGAGAGAATTATTCTGTTGGTCCAGGACGAGAACGAGCAAATCAGGTCCACTTTCATCAGAACGTTAACGGATTTGCTGAAGAAGGAGGAGATATCACACAAGTTCTTGCCTGCTGTCTACTTCTTCGCCTATGAGCCTAATGCTGGGCTGAAGTCTGAGATCAAGACATGGATCAGATCCACATTCGCCAAACGTTCTGAGACCAAGTCAGGCCAGGGCAACGATATTGTGTTTGAGAAGAGCATCACTGGGCTGATCCACTGCATTGCCCACCACGCCGAGTTCATGGAGTACACACAATCAGTTGAGGGTGATGAAAGACAGGACAACTTGCTTAAGGCCTATACCTATGCTTTGGAGTACACTGCTTTCTTCCTCGAGAACGTCGCTCTTGAGAAGAACATTTCTTTGATCTACTACTTTGCCACCAGAGTGAAGCAATACCGTGACGCCACACTCCCAGAGAGCGCATATACTGAGGACGAGGAGGTGATCGAAAACATCTACAGAGTATCAGATCTTGTCCAGCTGGCCATCAGAGACTTTGCAGATGCCAGAGGTTGGTCCATCACTACATACCCAGGCAAGCTTCAGCTCTCTGCTGAGCTTTACTCCAAGATGCTCTCCAGTGAGGAAGGACAGAAAGTTGTCAGCACGAGTTACATCCCAGACGACATTCTCAAGAGACTTACACAGATTGTGAGACAGAAGATCAACTCCATCTCTAACGCTAAGAGACCACGCTCTGCAGATGTCGTTGCTCAGAAGAAGAAGTTCAAGGTTGAAAAGCCAAAGCACAAGAAGAGAGCGACAACAAGATCTTCTGACAGCGACAGTGATGACGAGTTCAACGACAAGGCTGCTCCTGTGGCAACGAGAAAGAGTTCGAGAGCTAAGAGAATCAGCTACACTGATCAAGTGAAGGAATACGAGGAGGGTGAAGGTGAGAACGACGAGGATGACGATGACTTGGAATTGTGATGCACTCTTGCAGGTTTTTCTATTAGGCTATGTTAATGAACCAGTGTAATCTACATCCTTTTCTGTAATCGTGTGACTGATCATGCATATTGACATCTCTATTCATTCATAAATTTCATCACTCATCCTGCAAGAACTTCATCAACTTCTCCTTACCCTTCATGGTCATCAGCTTCTTGACATACATGAGCTCCTTCAGCTCCTGTGGCGTTAGTGAGACAAAGTCATCGCTGGTATTCTGCTCCTTCTCCAACTCCTTACCAGCCACATCGACGAGCGTCTTGAAGTCACTCTCCTTCAACTCTACCAATGAAGCCAGAGCCCGTTTCTCGGATGCAGCCCTCTTCTCATCCGAAGTCAACTTCTCGAGCAGCTCCCTGTTCTCACGAGAAATACGATAGTACTCGCTGACCTTGGCCTGCTGCAACTGCTCTCGTTCCTTTTGAGCCTTGCTCATAAAGTCAATCAGAATTCCACGCTCAGGAACTCTGTACACGACAAACTCATCATTCCAAAGCTTCTGCTGGGCCTTAGACGAGGTGGCAGCGACCCCATCAGTGGTATCACGGTTGGCAAGATGTGGCGGGGTTGGAATGTGTACGATAACGTCATCGTCACTATCCTCTTCACTGGACTCCATGGCGATGTCAATGTTCCCGTCGTTCTTGAATCCAACAGTGAGATCAACATCGACAACATTACTCTTTCTCAGTCTTCTCTTTGGGTTTGGAATCAGATCATCAGCATGGTTTGGACATTTCCACTTCTTCCCCAACTGCTTGATACTCGCCAACGGTGGATCCAGACAATCGAGGTGCCATGACGAAGGACAGTACTCACAAGTAATAATTGGCTTGTCAACATCACCCATCAGCTTGTTGGCTGTGATACCAGTCTCTCCACACTTCACACAACTCAGGGGATCACCATTCTTGTCGTAGTGCAGCTCAGGAGCGGTTTCTTGCAACGTACCAATCTTGGCAGGGATGTATGGCTTATAGTTGGAGTCCTCATACTCACCAAATTCGCCAGTGCTAACACCGGCAAACCTCTCTCTGATCCTGCGTGGAAGCTTGTACTGAGTGGGATTGCGTTTCTCCAGGTAGTCCAGCATCTTAGAGAAGAGACCAGGGAGATGTGGCGAAGGCGGGTCACGCTTGGCGGCACACTCGTTACAAAACCATTCATCCTCTGGCAGAGTGTTCTCGTCCAACGGCGGGTCACAGCAGGCAAAATGAAAGGACTTGGGACAACGTTCACAACAGAGGAAGATACCAGGTTCACCACATGCGGCACAAAAGTCATCGTTGTCCTTGGTGGAGTCGGCAAAGTCAAAGGCGTTGTCACGCTTCGCACCAGCGAGCTGAAGTGGGTTGTCAAAGCCAAATGGATTCTCACGATGCTTCTTCGGCGATGCGTTCTTGATCTTACGCTTGTCCTCCTTCGAAAGCCTTTGAGCTGTCACTTGAGACCGTGATGGCGTCCCTGGTCGGGTTGTGCCTGCGTTGGAGCCATTGGTCATGAGCGGTACCTTGGGAAATGGCTTCAGATTCAAAGACGAGCGGATCTCAGATGGTTGTTGGAGTTGTTCGTTAACTTTGGTCTTCAGATCCTTTGCCCATCCAGCCTGAAGGCGGTCCCGAAAGGCAGCATCCTCTTCAGGTGACACATCACGTTTGTCAGCTTCAGCTTCCTCGCTGTGCGATCTGGCACCTTTCTTCCTCGTACCCTTCTTCTTCGGCCACAGACTCTCCTTCTTGATCTTGTTGGATGGTGGTGCATCAAGCGGGAAACCAGTGACACTCATGATCGGTTCATTGGCAGGAGGTTCGTGGAAGGTGCCCTTAGAGTTGGATGCGAGCATCTCATTGGGCAGATGCATTGGCTGCAGCATCGAGCCAGCACTTCTGTGCGTGAACCCCGGACCCAGAGACGGCGAAGATGGGAAGTTCCGACCTGAGGAGGAGGGAGCAGTAGAAGAGGTCTTGGACTCAGGTTCAGCCGACTTTCTGGCAGACGAGGAGGTACGACGCTTCTTCTTGGGAGGCGTGAGGGACAGTTTCAGTTTCTGAGCCTGCTCCTTCTCCTGAGCGGACTTCTTGTCCAATGTGGCTTGGATCCAATCGGCCCACTTCGTCAGTGACTGGAGCTCTCTGGACATCTTTTTCTTCTTCTTGCCATCTTCACTCTGTGGCGTAGCAGCGGGCGAGCTGTGTTCATCCCGGACGGCGTCAAAATCTCTTCTCCGTTTCTCTCTGGCGGAGATACCAATTTCTTTCTTGTTCTCAGATGCAGCAGTGGATGGAGCTGGTGAGGCAGATGACTGCTTGGAGGAAGACTCACTGTCCTTCTCAGAATCCTCGGACGGAGGCTGTGGTTGTGGTTGTGGTTGCCTCACGGCGAAACCTAGCGTTCCTTGCCTCAAGTTAGATGTTGGCTTTGTCAACGGCACACGCTTCTCAGGTGTCTCAGGCGACGGTGACTTGGTGTTCTGTACCGGGCTCTGTGTCAGATCGATGGAGATGGGTGTTTGGGAGGCACTGCGGGAGGCGCTCGATCGTGGACTCGTGCCCTTGGCACCTGGTGTGGAAACGGAGGAGGTGACATCTTTCCGAAGGTCATCTTCAAAGCTCTTCTTGAATGCCAGCGGTTTTGGCTTGTAGGACAGGTCTTTGAAGGAGAAGGGACGTTTGGGTGAAGCCTTCGGTGGTTTGCCGTCTGAAGTGGTTTTGATGAAAGGAATGGTCTTCTCTGGGGTATTGTTGCTCATCATATCGTAGTCAGCACGACTGTGATCGATACCACGCGTGTGATCCCCGGGGAAGAGGCCAAGTGAAGGGTCCGGTTGGCTGGTCTCTTTAGAGGGAGCCGTAGGGACGGACTCGTTGGTTGGCATGTTGCACGGGTACACTTCTCAACAGGGCTGCAAGTAGCAGGGCGTGTTCTCAGATGGATATGCGATGTGTGAAGCTCAATAAAGTGGTTCTGGGGCGATTGCGGGCGTTGCGCAGGATCTTTGGCCACAACGTATGCGGAGGGAGGGGCGTGGGATGGGTAGAATCGACAAGAAACGGGAACAGCGGACGCGGTCAGTGAAGGGCGGGGTGGAATGACGGATAGCAGCGGCAGCGGCAAGGGGAATGGCGCATATAAGCGAGGAGAGGACAAGGAAAAGGTGACCAATGGCTGAGAACAGACCCTGTTGGCGATGTGTGAGCGTGGGGCGCTTTTGGTGCTGCTGCGATGGGAACGCGTTAGAGAAGCAGCGCTTCGCTTTTTTCGAGCGTTGCCTCTTTTTTGGAGCTCTTTCTCTCCGGGCCGTCCCAACCTCTGGCGCGCCCTTTCGTAGGCTGGGTTTCAAAGGCGGATTGATGTAGGCGGAGGTCAGATCAGTGTAGAATACAAGTCAAGAGATGATGCCTGAACTGCCTGGGATTTATTAGCTTGGTCTGAAGGCCCATAAACCTTCCTGATCTTTCGCCACCGCCCACAGATATCCCCAACTCTCGGAGACATGGTCCCCCAGCCCACCTCTGCCCCCGGAGGCTGAGCCAATGAGCAACCCGTATTATTTACACAGTAGGCCAACTCTTAGATGCCCATTATTTTATAGTCTTTTGGGCTCGTTGCTTTCTGCAAAGGTGGCCCAAATAACACAAGTCCGGACCCTCCAGACACCAAATCGAAGCAACGTACCTAACCGCTGATCCGTGTACTCACCCCATACGATGGACACTCCGAGATAAAGAAGCGGGTACTTGCAACATTTGTGAGGAACGTATTACTGTAAGTAGTTTATTCTTTTCTTCAAAAAGAGAAGCGGTCATGAGCTATGTTTGGGGGGTCATTAAAAATGGTTTATACCAACTTAAGCGTCAGCCTTCTTAGCCTTTTTCTTGTTCACCTTCAAACCCTGCGACAACAACTCCTTAAGCTCAGCAGAGAGCTCCTTATCGGACTTGACAACCTCCTCGTCGAACTCAGTAGAGGTGAACTTGATAAGACCGTTCTTGGTTAGGGCAACGGTGACGTAAACCTGGGCAATGTCCTTACCGTCCTTGTCCTGGTACAAGTCGTAGGCAATCATGGTACCGTGGGTGCAGTTCTCCTTGAGACCGGCAGTACCCTTGGTTGGGTCATCCAAGTTCTTGATAGCGAATGGGAAGTTGGATGCCTTTCTCTTCATCTCGTTGAGCACCAAGTGGGAAGACTTGAGCTTCAACTGGTATGAGTTACCAGTGAGTTTGTAAATGGTGGTCTTGATGTTGGCTGGCTTGACCTTACCCTCACCAGCGGAGACCAAGATGTCAAGACCAAAGACCTGACCAACCTCGAATTCGAATGGAGACACCTGGGATCTCTGCTCCTCATTTGGATTTATGATGATCTCCTTCTCACCGGTGAGGACACCGCGCTCCTGGTTGTGGGAGAGCATACCTTCAAGTGGAACGACACCGTACTCCTTGGCAACCTGGGAAACAACCTTGGTCACGTCGTAGTTCTTCTTACCTGGCTTGATGGTTCTGAGAGCAGCCTCGGAAGCCTTGTAAGCGGCAGTGAGCAAGTCAGCCTTAGCGCCTGTGACTGGAGACTCCTTGGAGGCGCCAACGACGACGGTCTCGGAGACAATGGATGGGAAACCATCAATCTGGGCACCGAGGTGGATCTTGACAACGTCACCGGTCTTCAAGGTGAGGTTGGCCTTCTCGTCTTCGGCGTTAATTGGGGACAAGTGGTCAGCAATGTAGTTTGGAGAAATGGAGGTTGGGAAGGCAATACCCTTGGACTCAACCTTGTTCTTCTTGGAGTTGTAAATGGAGGCGGTCTCCTCGATCAAAAGCTCGTCACCGGCCTGGCAGATGTCGAAGATCTTAGCGCCGTCCACGACGAGGGTCTTGACGTGGGCAAGCACCTTCTGGGAGATGGCACCGGCGGTTCTGTACTTCTCGACAACGTCGGAGTTGTTGATGCTGTAGTCTGGCTTGGCGTCTTTGGTGGCGGACATTGTGTGCGTAGTTGGGTGTATTGGGGTTCTTCCTGGAAAGAATGAAGCGGGCGATGGCCGTCGTCGTTTGGGGTCTGGGGCCGTCTGCTTGAAATTTTTTGCGTTGGTGGACGACGGCGCGGAGAGTTCTCGTTCAGGTGGGCTTTGAACTCGGGACAGGGCTCGTAACGCAGAAATGGTTACGCGGCACTGGCCGAGTGGCCCGGACTAGGACAAAGTATGCTATGGAGGGGAATTGGTGGGGCGGGGAAAGTCCTTGGTGAATAAAAGGGACAGTATGGTCTTTGTGAGTTATATGGAAGTACTAGAAAGCCAAGTGTCGCTCTTACAGTCCCAAAGGCTTACTTTAAGGCCCGGCCACAGCCTCTCCATCCGCGGTCCAATAACTGACTCAGAGTTGTTATCGCCCGAGCGATGAGATCGAACTTTTCCAGGCTCACTTCAACATCCCCCACCCGTCACAACAGAGCTCGCAACGACAACAGCACTACCACAGGATGAGCAGCAAGAGACTCTTCTCCACAGCTGTTGCCCTCTCGAACAAGTACGCGAAGTACGTTCCAACCTCTGGAGTTTACCCTCAGGGGTACCTCGTGGGGGCAGTCTCTTCCGGTGTGAAGAAGAACGACGCTTTGGACCTCTCGCTCATCGTCTCTGAGACCCCGGCCAGTGCCGCTGCCGTGTTCACCACCAACAAGTTTAAGGCTGCCCCAGTGCAGGTGTCACACAAGATTCTCCAGGAAACGGACACCGTCAACTCCATCGTCATCAACAGTGGTTGTGCCAATGCCGTTACCGGTACGCAAGGCCTCGCCAACGCCAACGCCATTGTCGACGCCGTGGACAACCTCGTGGGTAACAACACTGGTAAGCAGTCCACGCTCTGTATGTCTACTGGTGTCATTGGCCAGCAACTCTCCATGGACAAGATCCTCCCGGCGTTGCCAAAGCTCTACACGAACAACCTCGGTTCCGACCACGAGGCCTGGTTGACTTGTGCCAAGGGTATCATGACCACAGATACTTTTCCAAAGCTTGTGAGCAAGGAGATTTCTATCAACAACCAGAAGTACAGAATTGCCGGTCTTTCGAAGGGTGCTGGTATGATTTGTCCAAACATGGCCACGCTCCTCGGATTCTTCGTCACTGATGCCCCAATCGCTCCAAAGGCCTTGCAGTCCATTCTCTCCTACGCCGTTAACCGTTCGTTCAACTGTATCTCTGTCGATGGTGATATGTCTACGAACGACACCATCGCCGCCCTTGCTAACGGCGCCGCTGGTGGTGCTGTGATTGACGAGTCTACCACCGAGTCATACAACTTGATCCGTGATGAGATCACCTCCTTCGCACAGACTTTGGCCCAGCTTGTTGTCCGTGATGGTGAAGGTGCCACTAAGTTCGTCACTATCAAGGTGAAGGATGCACTGTCCTATGCCGATGCTCAGAAGGTTGCCAAAACCATCTCCAACTCTCCTCTCGTTAAGACGGCTCTGTACGGTAAGGATGCTAACTGGGGTAGAATCCTCTGTGCTATTGGCTACTCTGACGTTGAGGTGAACACTGCTAAGACCAATGTCTCCTTCATCCCAACTGATGGCACTCCTGAGCTCAAGCTGCTTGTGAACGGTGAGCCGGAAGTTGTTGACGAGGCTAGAGCCTCTGAGATCCTCGAGTTTGAGGACTTGGAGATTTCCGTGGACTTGGGTACTGGCGGTGGTGCCCAGGCCTCTTTCTGGACCTGTGACTTGTCCCACGAGTACGTCACCATCAACGGAGACTACCGTAGTTGAAAAGTATATGCACTCACACGCTCATTGATGTGTTCGTAGTGAGCAAGGCCAGAGCCCGGTACTGGCCCCAGCCTAAAAATCCCTGGCCCCCCTTGGCCCATAGTCCGTTTCCTCGGCAACCAACGAAAAAAACCCGATGATCCAAATCCGCCGCTCGGTGCGTTTTCGGGAAACGGGCAACGGGCAACGGGCAAGTATTTGATCGATCATCCTCTAGAAAGTCCACGGACGCCAGCCAAACACAGCAGCGCAGCCACCACATCGCAATTGATGCCGACCATGCCCGGATTCGACAGCAACTACGCCCTACACCAGCGCGAGAAGCGCTCCACGGGCTCCACATCCACGGAGGGCGACGTGAGCCCGCTCACCTCCCGTAAAGTGTCCCTGGCAGAACCCAGCAATGGCGCCCATATCGCTGGCGGAGCACAGCACAACAGCACACCACAGTCACCGGAGTCGAGAGCACCGTCCATCCAGATCATTGAGTCATCGCCAGGAAACAACACAGCATCGTCCTCGTCCACTCAGCGCCCGAACAGACTCAGCGGCGTCCCCTTTTCCTACAAGGGCTTCCACCACGCGCCAGTGAGACAGGACCCAGTACCTCCCTTCCAGCACCCAATCAAGCCACGCCACAAGAAGTCACTTTTCGGCAAGTTCATAAACTCTATCCGTGAGGATAAGCGCAAGAGTGATGGTTCAGACTACCCTGCCTCGGGCGAATCCTCCGCAAGATCGAGCTTGTCCAAACCGATGTCCAAACAACCCAACTCGGCCAGCCTCAGGCAGGAGGGAAGCGTTGCCAGCGACTCCAGCCTGGACGTGCCCGTCCATGTCATGCGTCACAATCCATCCGTGGCCAGTATCCGAACAAACCTCTCTGACTTCCACCCGGGCAACGAGAACGCTGTCGTTTCACTCGACCTCAACGATTTGGGTGATATGACGGACATCATCGCCGAAGTCCCCGGTAAAGAGTCCACTCCAGACCCAATCACCAAGGATTCTTGGGCTGCACCTGAGTCCTGGGATGTGAAGGATGAGAACAAAGTCATGGCGGATATGGAGGACGAAGACGATTACGTTGTCAAGAGAACGTACACGCAACTTTCGAAGGATGGCGATACTCGTTCCTACGACCAGAAGCTCCACCACATCAGAATCCACGCCGAAGATGACGATTTCACATCCACACTCAAGAGACCCTACGGTGAGACCGTGGAGGAGTTGATTAAGTTCTTGAAGGGAAGATACCAGCTCTCGGGGGACTACAAGCTCAGTTTGAGAGTTGGTAAAGTGACGAAGAAGCTCGATCCATTCCAGAAGCCAGTGAAGATTCAGACAAACCTGCTTCTTCTCTCTGGATATAATGAAGATGACAAACTTGATGAAGTTGGCAGATACGATCTGAGTTACCTCTTTAAGTTCATTCTCCACCACGATGTCTTGAAACAGCTCAGTCCGGCAGAGGAGGAGTCCATCAACAGAGACTTGGTTCATGTCAACTTGAAGAGTAAGGACCTCCAGAAGATCCCTGCATTGTGTTACTCGTCAAAGGTACAGAGTTTGGATGTTTCGAATAACGGTGATATCACATTACCTTCAGACTTCTTCCAGACCGCGGACTCACAGCTCAGTTCCCTCAGAATGGTGAACATCAGAACCAAAGTGTTCCCACCAAACATTGTCTATGCAAGGGAGCTGGTCTCCTTGGATCTCGAGAGAAACTTCATTCAGATGCTCCCAAACAACATCTACATGCTTCGCAACTTGTCCATCCTCAACTTGAGTTGTAACAGACTCACGTCATTGCCGAAGCTCCCGGCCAACTTGAAGATCCTAGATCTCAGCTCCAATGAGTTTGAGGAGTATCCAGAGGCTGTGAACAAATTGACCAATCTGCTTCAGCTTGATCTGTCATACAACAAGCTCAAGAGTCTTCCGGAGTCCATCAACAACCTCAACTCTTTGAAGAAGGTTAACATTTCATCGAACTGGCTCAAGAGTGTGTCCATCAAGCTCGCCAACTTGAGAACACTGAACCTCCGATTCAACGCCATCTCCGAAATCAGTATCGAGGGTGCCAACATTGAGAACCTTTACCTGACACACAACAACATCTCCAATCTGTCTGACAAGCTTCCAGGCTTGAGAACTCTCGATCTCCAACAGAACCCAATCACGCAGCTTAATATTGAGTCCTACAACCTTGCATCGCTGAATTTGTCAAAGGCCAAGCTCACATCCCTTCCAAAGTCCATCCTCACACTCATCAAGTTGGAGAAGCTCGAGCTGAGTAAGAACGCACTGCGTGAAGTCCCAGATATCTCTGTCTTGACAAACTTGAGAGAGCTCTCCATCTACAGCAACAACCTCGAGGCCATTCCAAACCTGTCCAAACTGCAGAAGCTCAGATTCCTCGACTTGCACGACAACAACTTGAAGTCAATTTCGGACTTCTCCTTCGTTGGGGAGGTGAACCTGTCCTCGAACTTGATCTCGGAATTGCCAGTCCCAAAGCAGGAAAAGACCACCATCCTCAGGGCTTCAGATAACCAGTTGAACGATGACGTCTTCTACACTCTCAGACTCTACAAGCGTCTCAAGACTCTGGAGTTGGCATACAACTCGTTGATTGACATTCCAGCGGGCACACTGGGCACGAACATTCTGTTAGAGGAGTTGTACCTCGGAGGTAACGCCTTGTCTACTCTCCCTGATGATTTCGATGAGTTGAAGCAGTTGAAGCTTTTGACCTTGAACGGTAACAGATTCAGAACACTACCGTCTGACTTGAGCAACTTGGAGAACTTGGAGGTGATCGATGTTGGTTCGAACGACTTGAAGTACAACACCTCGAACTCGAAGTATGAGTGGAACTGGAAGAACAACCAGAACTTGAGATACTTGAACCTGTCAGGGAACAAGAAGCTCGAGATCACAGAGGACTTGACCTTGCCTAAGCTCAAGATGCTGGGCCTCATGGACTTGACCATCACCACACAGAACTTGCCAGACGAGTCCATCAACTTCAGAGTCCGTACCACACCAACCATCCTTGGCCAGAACTTATCATACGGTATTGCTGAGCGTATCCAGAAGCACATCCATGCCAGAGACTCGGTGTACCAGAACATTGATGGTGGTATCCTCATTGCCATCTTTGACGGTATGTACTCGGGCAAGATCTCTCACATCATCCGCGAGCACTTCCACAAGGTGTTTGAGAACGAGTTGAAGAAGGGTGATGTGATACAGGCCATGAAAGCCACGTTCCTTCAACTCAACGGTATTGTTCACCACTCTGACTTGAATTCTGAGGATGGTCTCTCTGGCTCTTCAGTCACCGCTGTGTACGTCAAGGACAAGAAGGTGTACACCGCCAACATTGGTGACACGATGGTGATGCTCGCCAAGCCAGACGGGAGCTTCACGTTCCTCACAGTGCACCACCAGCCATCGAGCCCATCTGAGTTTGACAGAATTAGAACATCTGGTGGGTTCGTCTCGAGCAACGACAAGGTTGACGGTGTATCCAAGGTGTCCAGGGCTGCTGGTTTCACAGACTTGCTACCCCATGTCCACACTGGTCCAGACATATCTGAGACAACGATCAACGAGGAGGTGCTTGTCATCGGTACGAAGGAGTTGTTTGACTACTTGCCAACCAAGACCATTGGTGACATTGTTAGGGAGTCTGACAATCCTATGTCCACTGCTGAGAGACTTAGGGACTACGCTGTCTCTTATGGTTGTTCTACAAAGGTGCTTGCAAGTGTCGTCTCCACCAAGAAGGCCAAGAAGAAGAGTGTCCCAGTGTCAAGACAGCTCGTTGAGGACTCAAACTTGAGAAGACTCAAACCAGAGATTACTCCACCAGTGGGCGAGCTTGCCATGGTGTTCACCGACATCAAGAACTCCTCGCTCTTGTGGGAATCGTACCCATTGGCTATGAGATCTGCCATCAGAACACACAACGACATCATGAGACGTCAGCTCCACATTGTTGGCGGTTACGAGGTCAAGACCGAGGGTGATGCGTTTATGGTGTCCTTCCCAACTGTCACTGCTGCCATGGTTTGGTGTTTTAACGTGCAACAACAGCTGCTCCTCGAAGACTGGCCAGCTGAGATCTTGCAGAGTGAAGAAGGCTGTGAGCTGAAGGATGCCAATGGTGTTACAATCTACAGAGGGTTGTCAGTGCGTATGGGTATCCACTGGGGTACGCCTGTGTGCGAGCCAGACATCATCACCAGAAGAATGGATTACTTTGGTCCAATGGTGAACAAGACCGCCAGAGTGTGTGCCACTGCCGATGGTGGTGAGATCACCCTCACTTTGGACTGCTTGAACGAGTTTAAACGCATTGAAAAGGCTTGGGAGGCTTCCAACGCTGGCGTCCCTGTTGAGCAGGCGTTTGGTAATGGTGAGGTGTCTGAAGTGTTGCAGAGTGAGTTCACCATTTTGAAGAACATCAACTGGAGAACGGAGTTCATGGGTAAGGTGCAACTGAAGGGTCTTGAGACCGAGGAGGAGATCACATTGATCTTCCCTAAGCAGTTGGAGTCCAGATACCAGTTCCAGCGCAAACCAGATCTGACCTCTGAGGACATCCACAAGTTGAGAGACATTGCTGTGAGATTGGACAAGATCATCTCCGTTCTTGCTGGCAGTACCTGCGAGATTCTCTCCACACGCAAGAGCGACCACTTGGAGAAGCAGTTGCTTGAGGTGTTTGTGACCAGAATTGAGCATATTACGTCTCTGATTTTGCTTCGTGAACAGACTGTTGGGTTGTTTGCCAAGGATCTTGATATGGTGGGCCTTGTGAATGAGCTTGCTGCGTTGTATAGAGAACGCATGGCCATCAAGACCGACTAAAGGCTACGTTTTTAATGAATTTGATATTCCCTAGACAAGATGCTTCTATTAGTCTATGCAAAAGTATTACTGCTCTTTACTAGCATTCTCCTCCTCCTCGTCATGGTTGTCCAAAGCGTTCGTATGTGTGGTGAACTGCGAGCTCTGTCGTCTCATTGGTGCAGGTTTGGCAATGACGTGGTCCTGGTTGGAGTAGCTGTCGATGCCAGCTATGTTGTCAGAGGCTGAGGCAGCCCGCTGTGTGATTTTGTGTTTGGTCATCTGTTCGTTGATACCCTCAGAAGTGTCGGGTTGTTTCTGTGTCATGGCAGAGATGGTTCTCAAAAGCTTGGAGCTAACACTGTCACGTCTTGGCACAAACGTGGGCCCCATCTCGACGTCGTTGTTCACGTTGGACTTAGTAGAGCCCCTTCTGGTAATGACCTTTTTCAGGGTTTCGCCAATGGTGTTTTCACGAGGGTTGTATCCACCAGCAGAGACGTAGTCATCTTCCTCCTCCTTCTGAGTGCGGGTTCTTCTCAGTCTCATGGATGCTGTGTCGTTGTACGATCTCCCACTTGTAGCGTAGGAGTTGATAGATACTTCATCACCAATGTCATCCTCGTCAGCACTCTGGCCAGCGATGGTTGCCTCACGCGTCAAAGGTTTGCCCATACCCAAGACAGGGAACACACCAGGAGGGGATCTCTTGGATTCCCGAGAAGTTGTAGTGGAGAGACGGGACAATCCAGTTTGCTGTCTGGACAGCGAAGCGTTGCTTGGTCTGTAGCTGACTGGGTTAAACTCAGTCGGTGATCTGATATCATCGGAACTGTCAGACTCATCACCAACGGACTTCTCCGGGCTGTCCAATGGAACGCCACTCTTGACCCTGATGACTCTGGAGTCCATCTCAAGTTCTGGTTGCTCATCCTTCGCCTCGTATTCTGGCAAGTTGAGCATGCGTCTGTCTCTCTCCACGACAACGAGGTGCAAGTACCACGGAATCACCATACCAAAGACACTCCCACCGAGAGCGTTACCCAAGGTGGCTGGTATCAAACCCTTCCAGATCCACTCACCCACGCCAACGTTGGCGCCGTTGAACATCCCCATAGGGACCAAAAACATGTCTGCCACTGTATGGGTAAAGCCCATTGTGACAAAAGTGAAGATGGGAAGACACATGACGATGAGCTTGACGTGGAGCGGCTTGGCGAGGAGCTGGAGGTAGACTGCGAGACAGACACAGAAGTTACCAGCAATACCCTTGATGAATGTCTGTATGAATGAAAACTTGAGCTTGTCCTCAGCGATGGCGATAGAGCCCGTGATGTAATGCTCACTGCGTGTTACTCCGGACAAGTCGCAGATGACATAGCACACAAAGAGAGTAGAGCCCAAGTTGAAGAGCCAACTCACAGACCAGCTCACGAGCAGGTCAAGGACGCTCACAGCACCTCGGCAGACACCAACGGAGAAGTAGAGGATGTTACTGTTGTACAACTCAGCACCCATCACGATAACGTAGAAGAGACCGACGCAGTACACCAGACCCTGGACGTAGTGTACCACACCAGGGTTTGTCTCCATGAGACCAGGGTTTTCAGACTGGAAACAGAGATGGAGCATTCCACCAGCGGTGAAGAGAACACCACCGACGATGGAGTTGATGATGAGAGTGTCAAGCCGTAGACGGGCCTTCTTCATAGAAGTAGCAACAACGGCGAGGGCTGCTTCATGCGGTGTTATGAAGTATGTATCATCCGCCATGGTGTGCACACGTGTGTGTAGTCAGTGGGAATATGAAGTCAGTTGAATGTGGAAGGGGTCGTCTTTTCGAGATCAGGATTTGTGCGTTCTTTGCGGACAGAGAACAAAGAGATGTGAGTTGCCCGGTATAGGTGGGGGAGGAGTTTGATCTGTGCACGCCCGGGTGTTGCTGAATATGGAGAGGGGTGGGTAGCGGTGAAGAGGGATGTTGAATCCTCTGTGATATGTGTTGAAGGGTTCAGAGTGGACGAGACGGGGCTCGGATGCGCTGGCCATGGGCGAAAGGGTCGCAGAAAGTCGTCCACGCGCAGACGCCGTGGAGCCATCTCCATCAACGGTGACGCTTCCGGGGAGCCGCTCTCTGTTTACCACGGAGGGATCGCGCGGGACGGGAGGCCAGATCTACGAGCTCCGACGCTATGGTGACCGAACAATAGGATCAGAGGACCCTGCGACAATGCACACCCTTCTCGTCGCCCCGTTTAGCCCCTCCATCCACCCCTCTATTGCCTCCCAGAACACCCTCCCCTGCCTTGCGGGCGATTGTGTCAGAAACGGTAAAGAAATCCCCGGCCAATCACAGGGCCGGAAGGGCCCTGCTCCGCGGAAGCTGGGCACCGCTGACACATCCGGACACCACCGGACTCCTTTGAGGGCTGCGCTGTGGAGGCCATGGACCGCTCTGTTGATGAGTGAAGGACGACACATTTATGCAAGGGTTCTACAAATACAAGATCTCGTAAAAGCTTATTGAGATGCACATCAGCCAGTTGTTCCGACGACGTACACCCGAGAATCAAAGAGAGGGGAAAGGGGTTTGTTCAGGCGCCCGTTCATTGTACTTACCGGCCTGCACCGTTGCGGGGATGTATCGGCCGCCGTCGTACATTTCTCCATATGCTTGCGAACCGGAGATCCACCGCCCCAATTGGCTGACTGATAGGGGAGAGGCGTAGAGAGGCTGGAGTGCAAGTGGTAAAAGCGGGTGTCAAGAGGCTGAGTTCCATGGATAAAATTGTGTCGTCCTCCAGGGTACTTCGTCGATCCGATCAATCGATCTCCTCGTCCAGATTCTCGTTCTCCTCCTCTTCTGGGTGCTCAGTACTTGCAGGTTCTTCTTGCACTTCCTCAGCATCACCCAACTGGAATGTAAGCACCAGTAAGGGTTCACCAGATTTCACACCCATCTCATCGGCACCCGACCGTTTCAACACGTAACGAACACTGCTGAATTTCTCGTTGAGATACTTGCTAAGACTCAGCTCAAATCCACCTGGCAACGAGATGTGGAACTCACCATCCTTCAAACTCATCAATCCAGAAAAGAAGTCAAACTGGTAAGTGTGATCTTTGAAGAACGTGTATCCTCTCAGGTGTTCCTGACTTTGGAAGTACTTCTGCCTCTCAGTGTTGACAGCAGGAATCGCCAACTCCGTGTCCCCATCATTCACGAGATCCTCCTTGATCACTTCTCCACCAACCAACTTACCGGACTTGTTGTTTATCACGTTAAAGCTGCTGAGTGCACGACCATACAAGAACGGCTCATCAATGAACAAATCACCATCAACACTCGGGTCGACATACGTCTTGAACAACTTCAGCCCAGTGCCCGTACCATAGGGCAAGAAGTCCCTGATTGGGTATGCGAAATCGTTCCCGAATAACAATTCATCACCTGGAAGATCGACATGTGGAGTCAAGCAGAGCTGAATCGAGATGTTTGTATCCTTGTTTGTGTCAAAGTATGCAGATGTCGTTGGGTTCGACGTGTGTTCTGCTGTGCCCTTGAATCCACGGATGCGAACTAGAAGTTGGATCTCTGCTAGTGATGAGTCAATGGTGATTGGATCCTCACTGTTCACTGGTACAACGGTCGCCTGTGGATCGTCATACGTTGATGAGGCTGTGATGGTGAGTGCGTGCTTCTTGACAGGTTTGCTGGACCACCAGGACATTTCGATAGTCTTTGTGCTTGTAAATGGTGCTCTATCAAACGCTTCTTTGGAAAAGAGAGAAAGATCCGGATGACCTCAAGGGTTGATGGAAGGAACTTGCTGCACTGCCATACACAATCTTTCTATGCGCCGAAGTTGCTGTCAAGCGGTGGTTGTTCTTGTGCGTGCCCTTACCAAATCCACGCGATTATGTCAGCACTTATGTCATATGACTCCAGTCGTGCGGCCCCTACCAACTTTGCAGACCTGTCAACGGTGCGAGCGTCGTGACGAGAGTTATTTAGCCCTTTGTATCCGTAAGAGCATACCATGTGTAAATCCAGATTCAGGTCCCTATTGCCCGTGTGTTTTGGGGATTTTTGCGGGGTTGGCCGCTCCAGAGCCGACATGACACGATTCTCTCCAGGTTGTTCCGGCTGTCTGTGCGCCAGACGCGTGCGAGTCCTGGAGTCATGTTCGTTTGGGCGAGAATGGGGGAATAGGGGTTGGATGTGAAGTATCACTAAAGAGGGTGGCGAATATCAGACGGTATCTAAGAATGGGGTAATAAGGAACGACTCGGCACAGCCATTACTAACACTACCGAATCCTCCATGACAAACCCCTTGCTGACAACTGATGGCGGCGTGGGCCCGTCGGGTGCGGCCAGCCCAGCCGCGAAAAAAAGTCGCCACGGGCCACGGGCCACGGAGAACAGTGAGCCAGGCAGGCCAAACGCTCGGTGTCATATATATGCGGTGGTGATCCCGCATTTTTGCAACCTCTTCGCCCACCACCCACCACCGCACACAACACACACACAATGTCCTCTAACTCTCTCGCACAATTGAAGGCTGCCGGCACCGTCGTTGTCACCGACACCGGTGAGTTCGAGTGTAAGTATTGCTCGCTCTCCTTCTAGGGGCGTTTTCCTTGGGCAGCTGGCCGATGTTGGGCATTGTTGGGAAGCCACCGTTGCGACGATTTGAAGGCCGCCCTCAGCACTCGTCACGCGGGCGAATTCCCATAAAAACTCAAGCAATGACATCTTCTCGATCACTACAATCGATGGATCATCGTCCGATACGCCCTTTCTCACTCTGAACTGAGTACTAACAGCTTCCTCTTTAGCCATCGCAAAGTACACCCCACAGGATGCTACCACCAACCCATCTTTGATTCTTGCTGCTGCTTCCAAGCCACAGTACGCCGCTTTGATTGACAAGGCTGTTGCTTACGCTAAGGCCAAGGTCTCCACTCCAGCTGAGCAGGTTGATCTCGCTTTGGACCGTTTGCTCGTTGAGTTCGGTACTGAGATCTTGAAGATCGTTCCAGGCCGTGTCTCCACTGAGGTTGACGCCCGTCTCTCCTTCGACAAGGATGCCACCGTCAAGAAGGCTCTCCAGATCATTGACTTGTACAAGGAGGCTGGTGTCCCAAGTGACAGAATCCTCATCAAGATTGCTTCCACCTACGAGGGTATCCAGGCTGCCCGTGAGCTCGAGTCCAAGCACGGTATCCACTGTAACTTGACCTTGCTCTTCTCCTTCGTCCAGGCTGTTGCTTGTGCTGAGGCCAACGTTACCCTGATTTCTCCATTCGTCGGCAGAATCCTTGACTGGTACAAGGCTAAGACCGGTGAGACCTACACCGGTGAGACCGACCCAGGTGTCGTCTCTGTCAGAAGAATCTTCAACTACTACAAGAAGTTCGGTTACAAGACCATTGTCATGGGTGCATCCTTCAGAAACACTGGTGAGATCAAGGCTCTTGCTGGTTGTGACTTCTTGACCATCTCTCCAAAGCTTTTGGAGGAGTTGCTCAACTCTGAGGAGCCAGTTCCAAAGGTCTTGGACGCTGCTGCTGCCGCTTCCGTTGACGAGGAGAAGGTCTCCTACGTTGATGACGAGGCTACTTTCAGATTCTTGCTCAACGAGGACGCCATGTCCACCGAGAAGTTGTCTGAGGGTATCAGAAAGTTCGCTGCTGACGCCGTCACCTTGACCAAGCTCTTGGAGGAGAAGGTTAACGCCTAAGCATCCCCGTCTTTTCTTTCTGTTGTTTAGTTTTGGGTATATGCCTTTGTTACGAATAAAAACGCCATAATCTGTTACAACCGTTTCCATGGTAGTAGTTTGTTACCCTTGACAACCAGGGCGTACCTTTGCCTACGCGAAATGAAAACAAAGGCTCTCCGATCTCTCCACACCACAACAACAACAACAACAAGAACCATACGTATCCAACGCCACACAGAGCGTCAAGTTCAATCTGACAGGAAAACACTCAGAGATGTCACAGGAGATTGTGTCGGAGATCTTCGAGTACAGGGCGATGTACACCAAGAATGTCACGCAGAAGTTGAAAGCGTGGGTCGACGGCAAGGCGACGTTCTACAAGTACAACAAGAAGCTTCAGATCCACAACGAGGATGGACACATGGTGGCAGACGTCTTCTTCAGAAACATCCAGATGCTTGAAGAAGAGCGGTGGGGTGAAGAGTTCAAGGTTGGAGGTGTGCTCGTGATGATTGAAGAGCTTATTTCAGAGGGGAGAAGAAACATCGGCCAGGTGTTCAAGAAGCAGAAGTTGGATCCAACAACGAGCAGAGCGCCACACGTGAAGATCCCGCCAGTGATACACAAGACTCCAACTCCCCTGAAAACACATTCCACCACGCCTGTCTCGCTGGGATCTACGATACGTCGCCGCAAGGTTGGGTTGAGCCGACTTGAAACACCGTCAAAGAGAGCCCGTCCTTCGCAGAAGTCCCAAGAACAACCATCACCGCCACAAACATCTTCATCACCAGAGAAGGAAACTGCAAATACTAGACCAAGGATTGCCCCACGCGTGAAGCGCCCTACGCTCAAGGTGAAAACGGAGTTCAAAGAGCCACCAGCAACGAAGGACACAGAGACACTACAACTCCCGGAGCAGCAGACCACACACATAGTGCCCAAGACACCAGCGGTAGCGAAGCACTCTGCCCAGAGTGCTCTTGGAAGGGCTACGCCATCCGCATGTACACCCGTTCCACTCTCTAAGCGGGTACAACAAACACCGGCATCCACGGAGAAGACACCAGATCCACTTCTTTCAGCCACGAAGAAGCCTTCGGCGCTGCTCCAGAAGCTGCTGGAGGAAGACGACCCGTGTCCAGTGAAATCCACTGAAGAGACAATCATTAAGCCAATTCCATCACCTGCTCAACGAAGAGTCACACCGCCAACGGTTCCCAAGATCATCATAAAGCCAGAGCCCGAGGATAAACCAGAAGCAAAGGAATCAGAACATGGTGGCTCCTTAGACGTTCAGATCTCATGGGGCACACAGGATAACACATCAGAGCTCGCTGCCAGACTCGCAACACTGCACAGACAGGAACGAGGACAACCTCCACAGATTCAACTTCCAGTGACCACACCAGCTCCACGTCGTCCACTCCTCCTCTCGGCACGCAACTCATCGAATAATATGTCCACTACTCCACGCCCAAGAATTGGAAGAGCCGGTGCTGCCGCCAGAGAGACCATCAGAGTGGAACAACCTACACCGATGCGCACTCCATCGACAAGGGATAGTGAGCACACTGGCCGCACGCCACTCCAAGCACTACAGAAGAACTCTTTGCTCAAGGTTGCACAGAGGTTTGAGACACCGGACGATCCAGGACAGCGGAAGGACCGTTTGAAGCTGCAAGGTGGACTTGTGACTCCCGCCAGTGCACGGAGTAAGATTAACGTCTACATGAGTGAGTCTGAAGATGATGAGATTGAAGAGACCCAGATCCCACGGAAGAAGGAGAGTGGGAAGGTCACGCAGACTGAGACATACAACTACGGAGGTGAGGGCCACAGGGTTTCGAATCTCAGGTTCTGAGAAGTCTCCGGGGAGCAGAAACTTTGCACCCGGGTCATCGCCCAGGGCGCGCGGGAGGCCCATTACCCACTGCTCAGTCATTTTCATTTTCACCATTCATCCGGGGTGACAAGGATATCGTCTGAGTAATTGTGAGGCTATGATTTCATGGGACAATTCCGTAAACTTCATATGTATTTGTTCAGATTACCATAGTGTCTTAACGAAGAAGAGAAAAGCAAAAGCGTCTGAAGAGCATGGAGTTGTAGTCCAGCCAAAGTAAAGTAAAACATAACACAAACAAGAGTGATCGAATGGAAGAAAAAAAAAGTGAATGTATGGGTCATCATTGCGAAAGTCATAAAGTATCATAAGCATAACGAGAAAGCAGAGTTGAATATTGAAAGTGGAAGTAGCGGCAGCACCATGGTGCTCCTCACTTAAAACTCAAATGGATCCAGAGTGATTGGCTCCTTCTTCACAATCGTTTCATCCATGTCCCAGTCATTAAAGCCAAACACGGCACCGTTCAATCCCAGCGCTGGCTTCTGGTCAACAGAACCGTTCATGAATGGGTTCGTCGAGCCACTGACAGCGTTGGCGCCTGCAACTGGGAAAAGATCTTGGAACGCAGAGTCAAGACTCTGGACCGTGCTCAACTTACCACACTGGTTGTTGTTCTGCTCACACTCGTCAATGGAGTAGACTGGGGACATAAGTGTTGAGCCAGTGTTGGTGTCGCTGAAGTTCACGCTCTCCAGTTCGAGCTCTGCTCCTTCCTCTGGTCCTGAGAGGACTGAGTCCAGCGTAGTGGTTGCACGTGGCTGCTTGAAGATGTCGAGCGAGGTTGAGAGAGGGGACTCGGAGTACGAGGTTGATGGTGATGTCGTTGGGATGCTGAAGCGGGAGTGGACAGATGAAGCGGATGAAGAGGATGACGAGTTGGAGGAGCGAGTGGTGGGGAGCTTGTGAACATGGTTGTCAGAGTTGCGTCTGGCCTTTGAGAGCGAGGTATGGCCATGGGCGTGGTGGTGATGGTGCTGGTGCTGCTGGTTCGAGTGCATAGCCCTGGGAGAAGGACTCCGACTCTGGTGTTGAGCGGAGTTGTACTGTTGTGAGGTGGATGTGGTAGACGAGGGCGACGAGGCGACATCTGTGATATCCTGCAAGCTGTAGCTCTGGGAGGACTCAGCCAAGTTCTGGAGTCTGTCAGCTGGAAGAAGTCTGCTAATGACCTGATTGATGTCCCAGTCGCCTTCCTCGTTCACCAAGTCGCTGTCGGCACAGAACTCGTAGATGCTGCTTGGACCTTCTCTGCTCTTGTCCAGGAGCTGCGTCAGTGTCTGCACGAGCACGGACACCCTCGTCTCTAACAGGTCAACGTAGGCAGCAGGGTATACCTGACCAGCCTTCTTCTTGGTCATGTAGGTGCAAATTTTGCCGTCCTGAAGGCACCGTGTGCAAGGGCGCTGACCATCACATTTGGTCTTGGACTTGCGACAGCAGTCACAGGCCTTGGAGACACGTTTTTTGGTATGTTTGTCTTTGTCGGCCATGATGGTGGTGGGCGTGCTGGGTATAGGTGCTCGGTGTGTGTGTGTGTGTGTGTGTGTGCTGGAGGGAGAGACCGGTGTTTATATGGAACAGCGGCGGGTGGTGAAGATGTATGTGATCTGACTAATTCGGGGGTCGGTGCTCGATTGTGTTCCCTTATGCACGAGGCAACGCGGATTGGGAGCTTCTTTCTCGGGTTTAAAGTATGCGAGGTTCGGAACAAAAAGGTCGGGTGCACGGGGTGTGGGGGCAGCTGAGGGGCAGTGAGGCGGTGGAGCGGTAGGGCGGGGTCTGTTGGTGACGGAGCAGACTGTTTTCTCTTTCAACCAGACATGTGCGCCAGCCTCGCAGTTTACAGAGGGATCTGGTGCGGTATATATATCCCTCGAGGCTCCCGAGCAGCTGCCTATTGTTTTGGCACAGCTCGGCCGATGATGTCAGAAACGGCGGTGGCGGCCGGGGCGCGCTCTTTTCGGCTCGTTGGGCCGTGCCGGTCCGGGTATAACGAGTTTAGGCCCGCGACAACGGTGCGATCCCACGCGGGTTTTCTCTGCGCTTGGGGGGGCCTGCTTTTTCTCCACAACCTTCTATCGTGCGATCCTGGGTTGTGGGTTCCCCCAGACGTTGCTTGTTGTGGGCACCCGTCGTGTTCGCCCCTCGCCCCCGCGTTTGATGGGCGACATATGTGCTAAGGGTCAGCTTGCTCGGAAACTCTGTGTTCCTTTCCAGAAGAATTGGTCACGACGCGCCCGCCCACGGGGCCCAGGTACTATCCTCTCATCAAGAAAATAGTCAGCAAAAGTGTATGCAACCCAGACCATATATGAAAGCTTAATACAACAGTCGAGGAGCAAAAAAGAACCCCGCTGTTTGTGCACTGTGCATGAAGAACTCGTTATGGTGGTGTCAGTTCCTATGAGACCTGCAGCGGGACACGACTAAACCAAACGCCTCCGTGTTGGCTAATCATGAGCAACCAAGCTTTCCCGTGGACGGCTATGTGTAAGCTCTAGTTGATAACATCCTAATCAGGACAATAACAGAGGGCATGTTCGAGGCGCTAGTTTGGAGAACTCTTGGCCTGCGTACCTAAAATGCTAATGAACATCCTGCTCATTTCTACAGACATCAGCAGCACGTCTAGGCCCCAAAATGACAACCAAGTGCACAGAGTACTACTCATGGTGGATCTGTTGAGTATTCTTGCTCTTTGCCGTTCACTCGCTTTGTACCTGGCTGAATCTTGGTTGTAACAGCTGATTGTTGGGGGCGTCATGATCGTCTGATGCCCATAGGGTTGATGGCTGTAGTTTAGCTGATCACCACCCCGGCTCCTATGTCCATGCGCAAAAAGGCTAAGCGAGGCTACACGTGGAAGACAAGCCAGACCCACTCGAACCAGGTTCCACGGACTTCCATCTTGATCATGTCGTCTAAATCACTCAGGGGCCAGACTATGTGTCAAAGCAGCCTTATCCGACCCCCAGCCCAACCCGTTTGACACAAACTGTACAGCGTCACACCAAACCGTTGACAAGCCCAGGCCGCGACAGGAACGATGCCCGACGTCATTGGGACGTTTCCAGAGGTGTCTCCCTCTCTCTTCCATCCGCTCTGAGATATTTTCAGCCGTGGCATAGGGCATGGGGCCATCGACCTCCCGCCTGCTTCTGTTGAAGTACGGCTTGAGCATCGAGGGGAAAGAAAAAACGCGCTCCTCGGGAAGCTCTGGGTGTCATATAGGGTGTAAGCTTCGATCGTTCGAGGACGGTGAGATAGTGTTCCGTCATGGAGACTCTTCGTCCCCTGGATTTTTGTATATTCTATGAACTTATGATCTCCTCCTGAACATGATCAACATCTCTGGCCATTCTACAGCGAGAACAAAGGTTGTTCGGTTCCCACGAAAGCCTATACCCAGGTCTACAAAGGTGTAGCGCCGGACAGCCAATATTGCACACATTTCACCCTTGCGTCTGTAGCACAAATCTAGACCGCAAGGGTTTTAGAACTGGAAGTCGTCATGCCCTTCTTCTCAAGTCCTATCTGTCCTCTGTCCCTTTTACGTCAAACATCCAGAGTTCAAATCCAAGGAAGGGATCTCTGACGCCACAAGTCGGGCCATAGGGTGAACCCATTTCCTCAACTTGCAAGGCACAGGGCACTCACTACACATACCTGAAGTCATGACTCTCTCACCACTCTGAAGAGATTGGAATTTGACGTGATGACAGAAGCTTCATGATCGGTGAGAATTGAGAAAAGCGTCGTGCGTGTCGGTTCGGTTCAAAGCTTGGAGGTCGGCTCTCTGAACGCCAGAGCAGCGGCTCGAAACCTTCCTAGAAACCCACCACGCCGCTAAGCGAGCGGGGTCTGGTGTCCCACGCTAAGATCTGTCAGTAATAGCGCACTGTGATGGCTAAGGTGTAGCGCAGCCCGAACTTTCGTCGAATAATTTATGGCTACAAACCTCATCGGTCTGCAGCGAGATATCCCGCAAACACTGACTCCCTCAGAATTTCAAAGCACATTACCATCTGTAGATACAACCGAGGCCCTTTTCAGAGTGGAGCCCCCACAGCTTTGTTCAGAGAGCCGGGACTCTGAGCCATGCTGCTAGTGTCCACTTCTAGATAGGGTCCTAATCCCTTATGCTGTGGCCAAATTCTAGCCAAGGTTTGTTCGATGGCCATGCACAAAACTTTATCGCCCCCGAGATCCACGCAAAGCTCCGATAAAACAAGGACAAGCGGGTTCACCCAACAACGCTACCGCGGCATATTTGGTTCACAGTGACTACTCAGTTGGATGCAATATTTTACTTGCTGGGGACGGCCTGTTTGCTCTAGCCAAGGGCTTGCTACACAGTGATCTGTGTTTGTGCTGCTCGGAAATTTGTCGGCTCTCCGCGGCCGAGGGCGGACTCTCGGAGTTTTCGTCGCCTTATATCCGCCGCAAACCCCGACGTCGGTTTTGGCCAACCACACAAGCACAGCGACTATCGAGGGAGCCTGTCAACGCAGGGAATGGGAGAAAAGCCTCTGGTAGACCTCATGACTCTTACTCAGGTTTGTTCTTACGACCACCTCTCATACACAGCTAGAAAAATCAGCTGAGAGCCAAGAGCTGGACGAACGGGAAAGCAACATTCATAGAGGTACCGGCACACGACTTTCGCCGTGGGACCAAATGATTCACAGGTATTACCATTTAAATAGCAAGCCATCTTCATGCTCACCACAAGACGTACCACCATGCGGTCTGATCTGTCCAAGCAATGGCCGAGTTCTGACGTTGTCTCTCAGCCCTTGATTTCGCTCAATACAGAGGGACGGCAGGAGATAGGCTTAAGAGTGGTTCTGGAACCTCTTTCGACCACTAGATCTAACATGGCTTACTGAAGTCCCTTATGTACTGATCTTGAGGTCGAATGTTGGACGTTTTGCGCCTCTCAATCTGACTCCTTTAAGCCTTGTACACGCACTTGTCATTAGTCACGTGACCAATCCCGAAATTTTCCTGGGCAACATTGTTTACTTCCACCAAAGGACTGTGTTCTGTGAATAGCATACTACCGTCAGATCTCTCCTCAAAACTCCACACCAGAAG